>CM074489.1:1065696-1123025 GCA_037389245.1 Oryzias sinensis
CCACGGATGAAAATTGGTCATTCGTGAATATATGGGAATAAAACTGAGAAAAGTTGTTGTTCTTTATGTGACATGTTGACAGATGTATCACAAATAAACCACTTTAAAACCACAAAAGAAGTACAAAACACACAAAGAACACATAAACCCGCGCCTTTCATAGAATGTCTGTAGTTGACATTCAGCACCATGGTCAGCTCCCACCGCGGGCCCCAACAATGCTTTGTTTGAATTAAACAGTCAGATTCCCCTGATTCACACTAGTTGTTAAGAATCTGCTTTATATAATCTGTCATATCGTGACATTCCATAACCTACGTTTGATAAAATTCTGCATTTTTTGTTACATTTTGTGTGAAACGGCCAAATAAAAATAGGGAACACAAAACGATGGGGTCAACAAGGTAGAAATGTGTTTATTTGACGACTTTGGTGGGGCTAGTTTATGCAGCAGAAGCTGCTGCTGCTGCTGCTGCTGTTCTGCGTCTGCAGATATATATATATAGAGAGAGAGAGAGAGAGAAAGAGAGAAAGAGAGAAAGAGAGAAAGAGAGAAAGAGAGAAAGAGAGAGAGAGAGAGAGAGAGAGAGAGAGTTTTGAGTTTCAAAACACCTTTAATGACCAATCATCATTACACAAATAAAATATTCACATCAAAAAATTAAAAAAACACAAAAACAAAGAAACAAACTCAAAAATTTACCACTAAAGAGTCATCCTTGACAGAACACAAAACATTTTGTACAGCCCAAATATTTTCAAAAACATCAAGTGCATGTGTGAGCCTATAAAAACCAAACTCGACGTTCAACCTTGCCACCAAAAGTCTTTTAAAAAGAAACAGGACATCGTCAGACCCAACTCCCCGTATCCGATTTTTCCTCGTCAACCATACCGCTAACTTGGATTCACCGGAAAGAAAATTTAACAAAACATGGACTCTTCGCTTTCTGGCCAAATATTTTGGCCCATAAATGAAACACACAGATGAAAACTGTTCTCCCAGCCCCTCAAAAAAAGAACGAAGAAGAGAAAAAAGTCCAGTCAGACGTTGACACTGCAAAAAAAGATGTTCCACAGTTTCTGCAACAGAACAGAACGGACACCTATCCCCCGAGCCAGGATTAAGGTGCACCAGATATCTGTTTGTGGCTATGATCCCGTGTACGACCCTCCACTGGAGGTCACCTACCCGTTTCTCAACAGGAGCTTTGTACAGGGATCTCCAACAGCCCCTCGGGGTAGACCCCGTGCCAAACAACTCAGCCCACCTCGACACTCTGACGTCCATTAAGGAGCGCAAGTTCAAAACTTTAACACATAAAAAATATAAAGACTTCTTCCCAATCGTTTCAAAAGTTCCTATTTGAGGAGTAGTCCAGGACAGGAGTTTAGTTCCGTCCTCCTGCCATCCCTCGCAGGCCGGAGAAACCTTCAGAGGAGGAAAGATGAAATCAACACCATCCACCCACTGGCTAGATGCAGTAGGATCTATCACGTAGGCTTGATAGGACACAGGCAAGGAGAGACAAATCTCCTTCACAAGATTTTCCAGTGTTCTGAGAGATCGTATTCCAGTAAAAGCAGAAAGCTCAGGAACAGGAGTCTGTAGGAGATGTCCAAGCTTCACACAGCCTGCATCTCTCAACTTCGACCTCATGGTAGCAGAAACCAGAATCTGTGAGTTGAAGAGGTCGTTTCCAAAAATGGGTTCTTCGAACAGCCATATTCCAGGTGTTGAAACCATTTCCCTTTTGCAGAGCAACAGTCGCCAGGCTTGTAGGACAGAGCAGTAGAAAGGTGAAAGTCCAGTCAGGTCCAAGGTATGAAGCTGGGGCAGAAACAAATGTTTGTCAAATCCATAACCCCCAGCTTTCCTCAGCAGCACACATGCAGTATCCAACCACGGCAGTCCAAAACCGTGGAGCAGACGCTGCGCTGTCCGCAGTCTAAAGGCAGCTACACGGGCTGAAATATCAATCAGTCCCTGACCGCCCTCCTCAACCGGCAGGTAGAGAACGGCAGCTCTTAGCCAATGATGACCAGACCAAAAGAAATCCACCACGGTCTTTTGAAGTGCAGTGATGAGGCTTGCAGGAGGAGGTAACACCATCATACTATGCCAAAGTGTCGAGGCAACCAAGTTATTGACAACAAGAACTCTACCCCTGAAGGAAAGCTGAAGCAGCAGGTATTTCCATTTAGACAGTCTGGCACACACTCTCTCCATGACACCCTCCCAATTCTTTTTCTGAAAAACGTCACTGCCCAAATAAACTCCTAAAAACTTCATCCCCTCCGTTCCCCAATTAAGATTCCCAGGCAAAAGAGGCAATGTGGAGCCCGACCAACGTCCCAACAATAGAGCGGTGCTCTTACCCCAGTTCACCTTAGCCGAAGAAGCCCTTTGGAAAAGATCCAGAACAATACACAGAGAATCAATATCAGCCTGATGTCGAACAAAAACCGTTACGTCATCTGCATATGCAGACACCACAAGAGACGGTTTGTGGGACATTTCTGGTAACATCAATCCTATAAGCCGAGTACGTAGCCTATGGAGAAAAGGTTCAATAGCAATAGCATAAAGTTGTCCGGAAAGGGGACATCCCTGTCTAATCCCTCTCTGAACCATAACAGGTCTGCTCAGTCCGCCACCAATCTTGACTAAACAAAAAGCCTCCTTATACAAAAGAGCCAACAAAGACGTAAAAAACTCTCCAAAACCAAAAGCTCTCAAAGCAGAAAATAAATAAGAATGATCAACTCTATCGAAAGCCTTCTCCTGATCCAAGGATAATAGTCCAACTGAGGTGTCACAGTGTTTGCAAACATCAAATAAATCACGTACAAGAAAAAGATTGTCCATAATAGATCGGTCAGGCACACAATAGGACTGATCCCTGTGAATGATTACACCTAAAACATTCTTAAGTCTATTGGACAGGACCTTAGAGAGCAACTTATAGTCTGTACAGAGCAAAGCAAGCGGTCTCCAGTTTTTCAGAAGAGTCAAGTCCCCTTTCTTAGGAAGAAGAGAGAGAACAGCATGACGGCATGAGAAAGGTAACAATCCAGTCTTTGAGCAATCCTTGAACACCTCTAGTAGATCCGGGCCCAGGCACTTCCAGAAGTGTTTATAAAAATCCGCCGGCAGCCCTTCCAAACCAGGAGACCTCCCGAGCGCCATCTGACCCACAGCAGCAGTCAATTCCTCCATGCAGATTGTAGAGTCCAAAAGATCCCTGTCTGCGTCACTCAGCCGTGGGAGTCCCTCCATCAGCTGATCCACACAGTCACTGTCGCAGTCCTCTTTTCCGAATAAGCCACTATAAAAATCCACCGCAAAAGTTCTCATGGCAGCCGGACTCGTAGTAACAGTCCCATCAAGAAGGCGCAGACAGACCATCTGTTTCTTCCTAGAAACAGATTTCTCCAGGTTGAAAAAGAACGACATGGGAGCATCCATGTCTCTGATGGTGGTAAACCGAGCTCGAACTAAAGCTCCCTTAGCCCTTTCACGGAGAAATGAACTCAGTTCACCCCGTCTGCTCTTAAGTAATTGTCCTTGTGAAGCACTATGAGTTGAACAAGTGTTTTCTAGCCCAGATATTTCTTTTTCCAAAGCAGATATTGCTCTCTTAGTTGTAACTGTGGAATGGCTCGTATACTGCTGACAGAAAACCCGTATTTGTGCTTTACCCACCTCCCACCACTGGCTAACAGAAACAAAATCAGATCTTCTACATCTCCAAAGCTCCCAAAAAAACTCAAATTTCTCACAAAAAACTCTATCCAGTAGAAGCTTCACATTGAAATGCCAGTATGAATTCCTTTTGTAGAAGATCCAAGGTGTAATTCTACGGTTATCAAATGATGATCACTAAAAGCAACTGGATAAATGGAACATCCATAAACCCTGTTTCTAAAACTGTCTGTGATATAAAATCTGTCCAGTCTAGCGAGGCTCAATTTCCCACCCACATTCCTGGCCCACGTGTATTGTCTGGTTTGGGGATTATTAAGCCGCCACACATCAACCAAAGAAAAGTCAGAAACAATCTTTGATAAAACCGAGGATGACTGGAAATGAGGTTCAGCACCTGTTCTATCCAAAGTAAAATCTAACGTGCAGTTCCAGTCACCGCCCATCACTATAACATCCCCTGGATCACAGTTTTTCAAAAAATCCTCTAAAGTGAGGAAAAAAGGGATTCTGTGGGCACCTTTTGCAGGTGCATAAAAATTAATCAAACAAAAGTTAAACCCGTTCAATTCAACCCTCACAGCGAGGAACCTGCCTGCGGCCACCTCACTAACGGATAAGATATTAAAACTCAGCCTAGGCGAAAAAAGAATTGTCACCCCAGCAGAGAAAACTGTACCATGTGAAAAAACAGACTGACCCCTCCACCACAAAGCCCATTCTGCCTCAGATGTCACATCACTATGTGTCTCCTGTAAAAACAAAACATCCAAAGACTTATCCTCAAAAATATCTTTAATAATCGCCCTCTTTTCCGGATCCCTCCCACCATTAATGTTTAAAGAGCCTGCCTTAAATGTAAACATAGAGTGAAGAAGGAAAAAGGAAGGAAATAACAGTAAAAGGATCATCCACACACAAACAGTCATACTACGTCAGTGTTTCAACCTTTTTCCTCATTTTCAACCTTCTGGAGCTCTTACCCTTCAAAGCCTTCAACTGTTTGCGAATGGTAGTGACATGTTTCTTTAATCGAAACCGTTTCTTCTCATCAAGTGTATTAAAGTCAACCAATTTCTGCAAGGTCAGTGACGTGAGAATGAATTTCTCCAAATCTGGAAAATAATCAGCTACCTTAACTGATCTACCAAACGAATCATCTAGGAAGTGATTGATTTCCTCAAGTGAATAAAGGTCATCGGACGATATCTGGGACTCTGCCAGAGAGACACAGTCAGAGTCTGAATCCAGCTCCATGTCTGTGGTGACAGGAGGAGGAATCACAGCAGAACAATCACCAGTAACAGCAGACTGCCCATCTTCACACCCAACCCCTTCCTCAGTCACCTCTGTGCCCATTTTATCACAATTAGAGCGGTCAGAAACACCACCAACATTCTCCATCCCAACACCCTCACCACCTTCAGACTCCTCCTGAAGCTCTGAGGCAGAAGCAACAGTGTTGTCTCTAACATTAACATCACTATTGCTGCTCTGAGCAGCTTCAGAGCTGCAACCTTCACCAGGATCTGTATCATTTAAAAGGGCAGGGTCCCCCACACCCACAGAGTCTGCAGCGGCGAGCCCCTGCTCCACCTGAGCGGCCGGAGCGGCCTCATCAGGCCGCCCTTCAGCTGCCCTGTTAGGGCAGGCGGCGCGCTTATGCCCAGCGTTTCCACACTCAAAGCACTTCAGATTCCCCGTGCTGGCGTAGACCAAATAATTGCCATCCCCGTGTTTCACGCGGAAGGACACGTCCAGAGTCTGAGCAGAAGAGCTCAGAAACATGAACACCTGTCTGCGGAAGGACTGAACATGCTTCAGCTTCTCACTCCTGCATCCTAAACCTACAGTTCGGAAACCGCTGGCAAACTTCCCATAACGCTGCAGCTCTTTCTCTAGAGCTTCGTTGGGAATGAACGGGGGAACACCTGAAACAATGACCCGCGTCGACGGCACCGCGAGCGGGGACACCTGCAGGAATTCCCCGCCCACTGTGACGCCACACGCGATTAAGTCAGACACCAAACGCTCCTCCATCAGAAAAACTATCACTCCTTTGTTCATCCGAGAAGCATAAGTGATGTTAGCGTGACCAACTAAGTCCCCCACAGCAAGGAGAATTGTTTCCACAGACACCTGCGGGTCGGGCTGGACGCGGACCCCATGCCTCAGGGACAAGGACGGCGTCTGAGACGCCATCCCGGCGAGGCGGGTGAACCGCTGATCCCCCAAACTCACCAGTGAAAGACACTTAAAGTCAGTAAATCACTCCAAATAGAAACCGAAAAATGAGCACTGAACCACACAAACTTTCTGTCAAACTCTCAAACTCACTCACCCACACCGTCCATGCAGCCGCCACCACCAATCTCCCAGCATGCAGTACAGAGAGAGAGAGAGAGAGAGAGAGAGAGAGAGAGAGAGAGATATCTCGTTTACAGCATTCAGTCACATTGTGCTTTCAAAAAAGCAACAAAAATCCAGCTCCAGGGTTTTTGTTTTCTGTCATTTTTCACAACATCTGAAACATTATAAGGATGCTAATTGTCATGAGGAGTTTTCTGCGAGTCCTTTGCGAGCTTTTGCTTTAAAGAAAGGTCACTTCATCGTCCAATTTCAACCCATTTGTTAGGATGTTGATTTGGGGAGAACCACGTCTGCATAACTGACAGGAAACTGAAGGTTTACAAATGTATTGGTCCTTGTAGAAAGGACTCTGCTCCATATTTATGGACACCAAGATCCACTCTGACACAATCCAGACAACAAACACTTCTGCTGGAAGGGTTTACTGACACCGGCAGAAAAGAGAGATCAGAAGAACTGAGTAACACGTCTGTCAGGAATTTATTTCCACTTTTATGCTGATGACAGTCAACTTCATTTGCCTCTAAAATTACATTATTCTCCATAATTATAGATTTGTTTAAATAGTACAATTGTGTGTAACCCTTGTGGTATCCTAGGCACTTTACCATTGGGAGGTGGGTCATCTAGACCCACTAGACCAGAGGTGGGCACTGAGGGCCACATTCCTGCATGTTTTCCAGCATCCCCTGCACTGGGATGTTCTGATTGGCTGGACACACCTGAACCAGGTAATCAGCCATGAGTAGGGCAAGACTATCTGGAAATCATGCAGACACACCGGCCCTCGAGGCCTGGAATTGCCCCCCCCCCTGCACTAGACAGAGCTCTGAACCTTTTTTCTTCAATGATTTGTGATCTTCACTGGTGTCCATGGATTACATGAAATCTTTCCACCTTTATCCACCTTTGTCATGGTAGGGAGAACACCTCAATGGAAGGGGGGGGGGGTCATCTAAGATAGCACAAGGGCTAAATCTGCAATCTCCTGTCGATTTGGAGACAAATATTATAACCTGACTGTGAAATGTAAAGGAATTTAGTGTATATAGAAAAAAAACTGACAAGCTCCTCTCTTTCCATTTATAAAACGTTCCCTAAAAATCAGCCATCTCCCTCTTGTCTCCATAAAAGTGTTTTCATTTTTTGACGACTGACCTTTTTTCTGTTGATGTTATGATATTTCATTGTTCAGTTGGGTTTCGTAACTCAGTCAGGAAAGCTCTCTTAAATCATGACGTAGAAAGCAGTGACATGGAAAACATGTCATGGAGAAACGTCTCCATTTAACGGCTAATTCCCAACCGTTGACCTGTTTCAGTCACACATTTAGTAGGAATAAGAAGCCAGAAAAACATCAGAAATGCTCCACATATATTCCACTATCGATATCCCACATCATTGTGCTCTAATGCGTTAAGAGGAATGATAAAATGTTTCTGCACCAAGAGAAAAAAATCAAGAAGTGAAAATTCGTCTGTTTTCTAAATGCAGAGGAAGATCCAGAAAATGGAGTTTGGATCACAGAAGGCTCAGACTCTTCACAGCCACATCCCATTCAGCCATGCGCACACACATGCACCATGACGGCCAGACACTGGCGCCAATCCATAACCACCAGGAGTGTTTTGTCCAAGGACACTGACACATGGACGGGCTACTGAACCACCGATAAGAGGTCGACCGCTCCCGCCCTGCACCACAGCTGTGTTAAAATGGTCATTCTTTTTAACAGTAACGGCCACAGTTCATGCAGACTCTCCTGTTTGGCTGTTTTCACTCAGCAGATCAAACTTTTGTCATCTGACCTGCACAAAGAAACTGCTAACCAGAGAGTTTATGACTTTTGGAGCGGGCGGCGCTGACCTTGGTTGCAGAGGGAGCCGAAGTATCCGGACAGGCACTGGCAGTGTCCGCTGACGTGGTGGCACACGCCTTCGCCGTGGACACACGGAGGGCAGGACTGGCTGCAGCCGGGGCCAAAAAAGCCGGGAGAGCAGACTGTGGAGTGGACACACATGCAGAAGTGAAAAAGGCTCACTGGTCCTCCACACACTGAAAGGCTTGTGTAAATGCAGAAACAGGAAGTTGGCTCAATGAGTTTGTTTCCCCCCCAGCAGGGGTAATGCATCTTCCTAAAGCTTTTAATTAGCTTTAATTGATGTAACAGAAAGTGGTGAGGAGACGCTGCCTCCTTTGCTGCACAGCACTTCCCTCATTAAGATAATCGCTTCATCTGTGAGTGGAGGGGCTCTGAATCCATCTGCCTGAGCGGCGGTGTGACCGCCATGCTCTGAGGGGTTCAAACGGCGAGTCGCCAGCATGAGGCCTTCCACCGTGATCAGGTGGGTTCATATTAGAACCCAACAGTCTGCTGCTGCTTTTCTAGGACGTGTTTTCTCCCAGCAGCCCGTCCACAAAGCTCTGACAGAATTCTACTGGACATTTCTTCAGTATGTGAGTGTGCTTGCACCACCACTGACAATAACGCTGCCTGTAGAACAGTATTTCCATCAAGGTAGAGAAAGTGTTTTTTTACTCCGCCTGCAGGTGGCGCCGCGGTATCCTGGTGCGCACACACAGGCGCCGTCCTCTGGCGAGCAGGTGCCTCCGTTCTGGCAGGAGCAGCTGTATGAGCAGTCAGGCCCCCACCGTCCCTCCTCACACACACTGTCACAGTGCACACCTCCACAAAGACAGAAACATCCCATAGTTAGAGAGGAGCTCACACAGGAGGAGGAGGAAGATCTGGTTTGGTTTTTGATCCGGCTCAGCTCTAATCTGTGCAGAGATGTAGAAGGTCCAGATTCTGAGCTTTGCATGTCAATGCCAGTCTGCTTCCTCAGCAGCTGTGCAGGTGAACTCCTTCATCATCATGGATCCTGATCAGTCTCTCACAGACTGAACAGCTTCTGGTCATCTTCACCTCTGAGACTCATAACCTCATGACCTCATGACCTCATCACAGGGGTCTGGTGTTCAGAGCAGCTGCAGCCTGAAGGTCAGTCTAGAAGACCTTTCTCAATCATCTTCTTCAGTGTCTGTGCCGGTTCTTCACAGCATCCAGAGCTCATTAGAACAGTCGGCTGATGGTTGACTGATGTCTGTCATGGTGAGGCAGAGTGTTCTGCTCTATGCTACGCAGGATGCCCCCCTCCACACACGCACACACAAAAGGACAGCACAGAGGAAGCACAACATCACAGCAGGAATCAGCAGCTCATCTGAAGGACTCCGTTGGAGACAAAGTCCCTTTCTGACCACAGAGGAGAGGAGAAAAACTCTGTCCTCTACATGGTCTGCAGGCCGGCCCCCTGCACCGTCTCTCAACAGAGGGGTCCAAAGGGTCTGAGACATTTCCTGTCCCCCAAGTCCATCCAGTTTGACATTTATGTCCACCACCACTGACAATAACGCTGCCTGTAGAACAGTATTTCCATCAAGGTAGAGAAAGGATTAAGAGATAAAGTCAGAAAGGAGGATTGAAGTTAGAATAAGCCTTCTGCAGTTTGTGGATGAAACGGTGTTTAAGGGCAAAGATGCAGATCTACATGACTTTTGGGTCTGTCATCCTTTCTCAGTGTCTGGTTCTTTCATCAGTCTTGCATGCAGATACATGTGTGTGTGTGTGTGTGGATGTGTGTGTGTGTGTGTCTGTGTGTGTGTCTGTGTGTGTGTGGATGTGTGTGTGTGTCTGTGTGTGTGTGTGTCTGTGTGTGTCACTGTGTGTGTGTGTGTCTGTGTGTGTGTGTGTGTCTGTGTGTGTCTGTGTGTCTGTGTGTGTGTGTGTCTGTGTGTCTGTGTGTGTGTGTGTGTGTGTGTGTGTGTGTGTGTGTGTGTGTGCGTGTGTGTGTGTGTGTGTGTGTGTTTTTGTCCTGGTCCACACAGAAGCTGGCTTAAAGAATAGATCAGAGCTCTGTTGCTCACAGGGGACAGTCTGGAGACGCCGGCGCCCAGGAGATTCACGTTACATGAAGTAACACAAAGCAACACAAACACACACATTCCTAATCTGATATGAGTGCACAGACAGACACACAGTAGGAAGGGCTCTGCCTCCCCCTCAGAGCAGCGGCCTGGCTTTGTGCCGCTCATTAGAAACCTTTTTGACTTAAAATATGAAAGAATATTAGAGTGGGATGACGGCGGCTATTAGAACTCCATTAAGAACTCCATGGAAGCCACAAAGTGGGTGAAAATCAGGAGCTCTGGTCATTAAGATCGGAAGTTCAAACAATGAGCAGACAGAGGTGGAGGATGAGGAGGGTGAGGATGTGAAGCCAAGGAGGAAAACATGAAGCACTATCAAGCATCCTTTGATCATTAAGGCTGAAAAAGTTCCTGCAGTGGCAGCAGAACTAGCGCCAAACACAAAGGTGGGGTTCTTTTTCCCTCATAGTTTAGTTTTTAACAACAGCAAACAGACAAACTGGTTTTCCATGTTGACTTCAGAAAAATCCTCAAACAAATGAAAGGAAACAAAGACGGATGTTTGTGCTTCAAACCTTTGTGGAAATAGTCTGTTCCACCATGAAGGAATGTCAGGATTGATGCATTTTGGTCATTTTGGGTTCAGTTCTTTTTTTTTCCTCAGAGGAACCTGACATGCAAATGTTAACATTCAGTCCGTGTCAATGTAGTTGTTTCTCTTGGTCCTGTTCATGTCAATGAGGTTCAGTTCCTTGGTCTTGTATTAAATGTCAGGTCTTTTTGATGTAGTTTATCATTTACAGTGAAAGGAAGGAAACAGTATTTGATGACCTTATAACCATCAGGGGTTGTGGTTCACACAGACCAGTTACCTCTAAAGTACTCGGGTTCGTCTGCGATGCATGCCTGTTGCATGGCGGGAGATTCTGTTTCATGATTCGCCCCCCCTATGGGGGAGTGGCTTGTCCTGCCACCCCTGTGTCGATGAGTTCATCCCAAACTCAAGCAATCAGCCCCCCCCCCCCCGACTTCTTCTAAAATGTATGAGTCAGTGAGGACGTTTTCTGTCATAAATAATGTTGTGGTTTTGTCCTTTCGATAATGTTTCTGCTGCCTTAAAATGTATTATCACACAGACATGTCACCTTAGATATGAAATACATTTTTAAAAAACTTTAATTTGGAAATACAGTGGATGTTTTTATTTTGAAACTTAGATCTGTTTCCCATTTCCCCGGCTTTTTGCCACGACACTGACGCGTCAATGGACTGGAAGTAGCTAGCATAGCGGTGCGGAGGGACGGATGTCAGACACATACATGACAGAGACGATGCTAACATTCACACCTGTCTGAACTAATCACCTGTAAAAGAGACACCTGTCTGAACTAATCACCTGTAAAAGAGACACCTGTTTGAACCAATCACCTGTAAAAGAGACACCTGTCTGAACTAATCACCTGTAGAAGAGACACCTGTCTGAACCAATCACCTGTAAAAGAGACACCTGTATGAACTAATCACCTGTAAAAGAGACACCTGTCTGAACTAATCACCTGTAGAAGAGACACCTGTCTGAACTAATCACCTGTAAAAGAGACACCTCTTTGAACTAATCACCTGTAGAAGAGACACCTGTCTGAACTAATCACCTGTAAAAGAGACACCTCTTTGAACCAATCACCTGTAAAAGAGACACCTGTCTGAACTAATCACCTGTAAAAGAGACATCTCTTTGAACCAATCACCTGTAGAAGAGACACCTGTTTGAACTAATCACCTGTAAAAGAGACACCTGTCTGAACTAATCACCTGTAGAAGAGACACCTGTCTGAACTAATCACCTGTAAAAGAGACACCTCTTTGAACTAATCACCTGTAGAAGAGACACCTACCTGAACCAATCACCTGTAAAAGAGACACCTGTATGAACTAATCACCTGTAAAAGAGACACCTGTCTGAACTAATCACCTGTAGAAGAGACACCTGTCTGAACTAATCACCTGTAAAACAGACACCTGTCTGAACTAATCACCTGTAAAGAGACACCTACCTGAACCAATCACCTGTAAAAGAGACACCTGTCTGAACTAATCACCTGTAGAAGAGACACCTGTTTGAACTAATCACCTGTAGAAGAGACACCTGTTTGAACCAATCACCTGTAACAGAGACACCTGTCTAAACTAATCACCTGTAGAAGAGACACCTGTCTGAACCAATCACCTGTAGAAGAGACACCTGTCTGAACCAATCACCTGTAAAAGAGACACCTGTTTGAACTAATCACCTGTAGAAGAGACACCTGTCTGAACCAATCACCTGTAAAAGAGACACCTGTCTGAACCAATCACCTGTAAAAGAGACACCTGTCCACAGAATCAGTCCATCAGTCAGACTCCAAACTCTCCACCATATTTAAATAAATGGGAGCTGAGCAGGTCAACATGTTGCCCCATCACCCACTCTGCGGTGTTCCGGTGTACTTTGTGTTCTTATAGGAGCACTGCCAGACTGCAGGAATGTGCCCCTCCATACTGTTCTACTCTGTGTTCCACTCCAAGCTGCAAACATTACTCTGTTAGGAATGTACTTTCATCACAACCAGCTGGCTCTTTCCATGGATGTAAATGTGATGTACCTCACTCACCAGTCCAACCTGGAAGACACCGGCAGGCGCCAGTCACCGGATCGCAGCCGTTGGCGTTGATGCAGTCACATGACTCTCTGCATTTCAGTCCGTAAGATCCCTCCTTCCAGCAAAAACAACAATCTCTGTGAGCAGTGGAATGTTCCGTACTATGATCAAACTGTATGCAGACGAATTCTCACGAGACACGGAGTGCTGCAGGTCTCCCCCCTCCAGCCTGGAGAGCAGGTGCAGGTACCGTTGACCGGGTCACAGGCCGCCTCGTTCAAACACTCGCAGGTCTGATTGCAGCTCAGACCCCAGGTGCCACTGGAGCACGGGATGGAGCAGTCCACGCCCTGCCAGCCTGAAAACACAAAGAGGGGATTCACTTCAGAGATGATCCCACGGGAAACTGCCAGCACTCTGCAGTACAATGTCTCACACATCCAGAAACACATTTGTTCACAGAATATTTTCAGACAACTTCCGATAAAAGGAAATAAAGCTCAACTGTTTAGGTGCAGGACTGTCATGTGGGAAAGCGGGGTTCAATTCCCAGAAGGTGTGAAGAGTGTCCACTGCTACCTAACTATGTAGCCACATGGGTGCCAAGTATGAAACACAGGGCTGTGTCAGGAAGTGCATCCGGAGTAAGAATCTCTGCCAACCACCTGTGTGGATCAGTGGAAGCTGGTTCCCTTTGGTGACTGAAGGTGAACGGTAAAATCATTGAGTCTGGGTCCAGTGTTGCCAAATAGAGTCACAGTTTTCCAGCCCAAAAGTCATCAGAAAACCGCCAGGCCCCGCAAAAAAACGCCCAACCGGGGGGGGCAAAAAAATAAGATCAAGTCAAATGAATTACACATTCACAAATCACAGATGTAGAAAGGTGATATTACTCGACTGGCTTTTTCACAGCTACCTGTCCAGTCTAAAAGAACAATCATATCTATCTATCTATCTATGATTGGGAGAAACAACAATATACAGCTTTTGTAGATTTTTTCCCCTACTGGACTGATTAAGTACCCGATGCGGTGATTTTTCAAAATAAAACATTTGTCAAAATCAAAGATAGTTCAGACTATTAATAAAAGGAGTACAGTATTGAATATTTCTTCAGCGGACCGGCCTTCTTCCATTCATTTTCTTAACCCGCTATAACTTATGTATAACCTCTTCCATCCTTGTGCTGCGCTTGTGCCAAAGCGCCCCGACTACTACCGTGACAACCTGCTGCTATGATGACCGTATTTAGCGCTCTCTGTGTTGGACACACTGGAGGGGCGCGGGGAAAAAACAACTCTGAGCTAAAGAGGATGTGAACAGGTGAACAGGTGGAGCGGAAAAGCAGGTAGAGAGGCGGGGGAGGGGCTTTGGCTTCAAACTCTGTCAGAGAGATGAAAACACGGTGTCAGATTCAGACGCAGCTTTCCCTGCGGGAGTTGAAGCAGAGACTTTCTCTGGGATGATTTTATGAACTCAAACATGAAACATGATTACCACGTAGAACTCTTCAAAATATTAAACCTGATCTCTCCACATTCTCCGTGTCTACCATGCGTCAATACACACAGACATGCAGCGATCAGACCATAACGTTAGCTCGTAGCTCCGCCCACACGCGACTGCGGTGTCAGCTTTAAAGAACGCAACTTCTAAGAGGAGGGGCGGGGTGACGAACCCCCAACAACAGGTTAGATGACAGAACCCATTAAGCGTCTCTACCTGGTGCGTTCACAGAGCTTCAGAACATAAGACTTCAACAGCCACCCAGCCTAACGTAGGCCGCTATTATATGTTCATGAGGGGGAAAAACCCGCCCAACAGACCCTAAAACCGCCCAAATTATGCATACCCACCCAAAGCCATTTTTACCCGCCAATTTAGAACCAAAACCGCCCAATTGGGCGGAAAACCGCCCAATCTGGCAACACTGTTTGGGTAATGTTGCTTTCTTCCCATGAAGCCAGACACTAAACTATTCTATTCTGAAGAAAAAGCTGACCATTGAGCTCCAAAGGCTTAAAAAATGATTCTGCTTTGGCTTTCACCCTCCACCTCTTACGTTCTACTTGGTTCCATGTCATTGAGTCCGTTCACATCCGTTCTACAGCTCACATCACGGGCAGAATCTGAATCCAGAAATAATCCTATTAAAATATTCCTAAATGCTGAACAGCAAAGGAGGTCATGATGATTCTAGTCACGCAGCAACTCAGCTTCAGCTGGGAATTGACCGCTGTCTCGTGACCAGGTCAGTGGACTAGTGCTAGAGAGGTTGCCCTGGGACTGGAAGGTCAGGCATTGAGTCCATAGAGACTCTAAAAATGGGACTCAATGGATTTGGGGGGTTCAACTTCCCAAATGGTCCATATGCCATCGTTTTTCTTAGTTTTGTGTTTGAAATTCAAAATAAGATCAACGGGAGAATTTTCTCCACTTGTGTATCATATTCAACTGCAGATACATTTCTTTCTGTTAAAAAAAAAGTAAGGAACCAGCTGAATGAGTGAACAGAATCTTTAAAGCTGACAGAACCTTCTCTGCAGAAGCAGGCGCCGTCCATGTGCGAGCAGGAAATGTGGTTGTGGCAGGAGCAGGAGTACGAGCAGTTGGCGCCGTGGAGGCCTGCAGGACAGCTGATGGAGCAGTCGTCTCCCTGGAAACAAAAACAGTCACCATGCCGGGTCTTTCCTGCAGTTTTCTGTTTGTCACTCTGAAAATGGATTTAATAAGTCTTAGAATTCCATCGACAACATTGTTTCCCTGCTACGGAACAGGAAAACAGGCCCCTCCTTCCCGGATGGTTCTTGTGCGGTTGAATACGTTCATGAATGATCCTTGGGGCAAATAGAGGCTGATGTGTCTGTGGAAGATGTTAAAGATGTGTAGCAGGGCGCAGTGCTTGAACCCTTATAGCAGGGGTCGGCAACCCAAAATGTTGAAAGAGCCAAATTGGACAAAAAATACAAAAAACAAAAATGTCTGGAGCCGCAAAATATTCAAAGCCCTATTTAAGCCTTGTAATGAAGGCAACACATGCAATATGTGTCTATATTAGCCTACTATCAAAATGACTAAGTTGCTACAAATACATAATGAGCATTAATGATTAAATGTTTATTTGCCCTGCAGTGCATTCTGGGAGAACGACGCGTCACGTGACTGCTCTGTTGTTCAAGTTTAACTTCATTATAATATCAGTGAATTATGTTTCATTGCTTTGATAAAATTAAAGAAATGTAATAAACAAATCCGATTTTTGATGTCATTTTTATTTTGAGGATTCGAACAAAAAACAATAAAATGAAACGTGCGTGACGACGTTCCCCATGACAGTCAGCCTGTGCTCTAATGACAGAACGGCTTCAAGCATTTGCGGCGCCTGCAGACTTTCATTCAGCTCATTTAGATGTTTGTCACAGTCATATCCACCAAAAGCTGCAGCTTTTCCAGCCACAGTATCCTCCAGTTGTGGGTAGTTCAGGTCTTTGCTTTTCAGGAATTTTTTCACGTGTTCTAAACAGACGACAAAGTGACGCCAAACGTCCCCCCTGGACAGCCATTGGACTGTGTTGTGGAGCAGGAGATCAATGCACGGAACTGACGGTGGTTCATTTCCATCAGCCACCTGCCTAGCGGTCAGCTAAAAGTACAAAAAAATAAAAGTAAAAAAAGCCCTGCTGATAGAAACGTGTGTCGCAGGCTATGACGCAAACTTTCATTGAGAGAAATGTTGAAATTGTAGTGGTGGTCATGTGTATTTTAGGTCTGTTAGCAGCAGGGGATTGTGGGATGATGATCTAATCAGGGCTCAGCAGGAGCGTTTCTGTTTGCCAACGTTTCTTTTCGTATGGCAGTTTTGTTGTTCCACCTTAGTTTATTCTTCCTGTTATGTTGGTTCTTTATGTTGCACCGTGACTGTGGGAGGGGGAGAGGTTGATCACGCCTGTGCAATGTTCAATGTGGTGTGTGTTCTAAATAAATGGGCTTGTTCTGCCGGAAACGAGACAGCGCTTTCAGCTTCTCTTTTTGCCTCCACTTCTCTGACACCGTTCAGAGTCGTGTGCTGAATGGGACACGGACAGTTCTCCAGTGTGTCAGTTGATTGACAGTTCAATATTTTTTGACAGCTTGGCCCCTGCAAGTGATGTACCTGCTGGGCGTTGCAATATTTATTCTACATATTCTCACAGCATTGGTAAATGTCAAGAATGTTTGTGTCTTTTTTTTCCTCCAACAGAAACCATATTAAAACAAAAAAATATATTTCTCTCCCCCATCTTTTTACATTTTCAAAGATTTTTGAAAATGCTCCAGGGAGCCACTAGGGCAGCGCTAAAGAGCCGCATGTGGCTCCTTAGCCGCGGGTTGCCGACCCCCGCATTAGAGAAAGTGGATGACAACTTGGAGAAACCATATCAGAGAAAACTGATTGAAGAACCTTTGCCCAATCAGACTCTACCTAGCTTAGGGGGCATTTCCCTTTGTGTTCCCTAAACTTTTGAGCTAAACTTTTGATCTCCAGGGCTGAGATGAGTGAAAATGAGTGAAAATGAGTGAAAATATCAATTAACACAAGTTAGTTCCAAAAACCAGGCTGCACTGTGGTGCAGCAGTTAGCGCTCTTGCCTCACAACAAGAAGGCCCCTGGTTCAAGTCCCGGCTGGGGGACCAGAACCAGAACATCAATGGGGGACCTTTCTGTGTGCAGTTTGCATGTTCTCCCCGTGTATGCAGCGGTTTTCTTCGGGGACTCTGGCTTCCTCCCACCATCCAAAAACCTGCTTGATAGGTTCATTAGTTACTCTAAATTGTCCATAGGTGTGAGTGTACATGGCTGTGTGATTGTGGCCCTGTGACAGACTGGTGAACTGTCCAGGGTGTCCCCTGCCTTCGCCCATAAGTGGCCAGGATAGGCTCCAGCAGCCCTATGACCCCAAAAGGGATAAAACGGCCAAAGATGAATGAATAGTTCCATGAACCACTGCAACTTTTTATTCCATTTTGTTCTTAGATGAACTTCAAAGTGAAACAAAAGCTTTAAAGTCATTCAAATAAACATTTTCTGAGGTACTTTCAACTCACCATGAATCCTGGAGCGCAGGTACAGGCGCCGCTGACGCCATCGCAGTCAGCTCCATTCATGCAGATGCATGGCTCCCTGCATCTCTCACCAAAGTAACCAGCAGGACATGTCTCATTGCAAAAAAGCCCCGCCCATCCTGGTGCGCAGATGCACTCCCCTGACAGGGGGTGGCAGCTGAGAAGGAGGAGAGAAGACAGGAAAAAGTCTGTCTTTTTAAAGAGCACCGTGCTTCTAGGATTCAGAAAAGGAGAATTTTTTATTCCAAAACCAAAGAGAGAGAAAGCAGAGACCGCAGGTGGACAAATGAGGAACTACTCAGCACACATTGAGCACCACCTTCAGAAAGCAGGTTTTCTGGAGTTTGTGGAGCCAGATCAGAGGTATAAAGACAGTCCATGTGTATATTTATTAGGATTTGTGCAGGATTGAAGACTAAATACTCAGGACAAATTGGAATTGGTTTATTTCAAGCAATCAAAGAAAAAGTTAACTCATTGCGTTTATTTTCAAGAGCCAAGTTTGTGGGAAAATGAGGAGATGCAGCGGATGGTGCTGTGCTTGAAAAACAGGACTGTGGTCAGCTGGTAGTCATTGTTTTGGTGTAGAACTGAGTGTTTCTGGGAGACTCTCTGGTGTAAATTCAAAGAATTCCAGTTTGTGACCATAACGTCGTACAGAATGACTGCACAGTAGTGTAATGGTGAGCACTTTACCCTCACAGCAATCTAATCCCATCCGGGACCTTTCTGTGTGGACCTTGGATGTTGTCCTCATGCATGTGTGGGTTCTCTCCACAATCCTCCCACAGTTCAAAAACATCCTGCATAGGTTTATTGGTTAATCCAAACGCGTCATTTTTACATTTCAATTTCAATTTATTTGTTTGAAGGATAATCCCCTTGAGATGTGTCATCTCATTTCAAGGGGGTCCTTAACATACAACAAAACAAGCAAAAACCCACAGATACATTACTGAAAATGAAACCAACAATGCCTCAATCTAAATGGTATTTTCCAAGATTGAATGTTATCATTTACTTCATTTTGAAACTACGTTATTACGGTCAATTCAGTTCAATTAACAATTTGCCGTAGACAGAGTGATCTGGTTGGATCAATCGATTCATCGATTGATCCAACCAGAATGAAATGCTTGGAGCGGGAAAGCGTGGTGCAACACAGGTTTTGAACCTGGTGACATGCAGGAGAAGCCTGGCTAGGAGGCAACCCACAGAGCCCAGTCCCTCCACGTACCAAAGCTTCCCAACCCCAGCAGAGTAGTCTTGCAGCAGTGAATTAAGTGGCCCCCAGCCAGGAAACGGACTGAGTGGCTGCCGCTTGATGAGGATGTGTCCAACATCATCCAAGCCGCAGCCAAAGGAGATGCTGAGAGCCGACTCCAAACGATGACTACCATCATTGTCAGCAATGCTTCAGAAGATTCGGCCAGAAAGAGAAAGGAAAAACCAAGCATACCCCCTACACAAGGAACCGCAGGGCTACTAAGACACATCACCTGCGTCAGGAGCTGCTAACCCTCAAGAAACAGCACAAGAAAGCTACTGAAGAGGAGAAGCAACCATTAGCAGAGCTGAAAAACATCCTGCAAAAGCAGCTGACGAGCCTACACAGAGCTGAGTGGCACCGGAGACAGGGGAGAGAGAGCCAAGAAGCGTGGAGCCTTCATCGCCAATCCCTTTAGCTTCTTAAGCAAACTGCTTGGGGACAAGCGCAGTGGTCAGCTTGAATCCTCAACAAAGGAAGTGAACCAATTCCTCCAGGACACAGTGAGTGATCCCCTGAGAGAGCAAGAGCTGGAACCCAACAAAGCTCTCATCAACCCCGCCCCACCTACAACTGAGTTCAATCTGAGGGAGCCAAGCCTGAAGGAGGTTGAGGAGATCATCAAAGCAGCTCGCTCAGCATCTACCCCAGGCCCCAGTGGTGTACCTTATTTGGAATATAAAAGTGGTCCATAACTTCTCAAACACCTGTGAAAGATCCCAAGGGTGATTTGGCGAAGAGGGAGAGTTGCTGACCAATGGAGGTGGGCTGAGGGAGTGTGGATCCACAAAGAGGAGAACTCAGAAATCATCAACCAATTTCAAACCATTTCGTTACTGAGGGTTGAAGTGAAGGTGTTTTTCAGCATTGTCTTGTGAAGACTGACAGAGGTCCTCCTCAAAACTTACTACATTGACCCTTCAGTGCAGAAGAGGGGGATTCCTGGAGCTCCCAGCTGCTTGGAGCACACTGGTGTAGTTACACAACTCATCAGAGAGGCCCATGAGAACAAAGGTGAACTGACTGTTTTGTGGTTGGACCTGGCTAATGCCTATGGGTCTATTCCACACAAGCTGGTCGAGTTCGCCTTACACCTCCATCATGTTCCCAGTAAGATCAAAAACCTGAACGTGGATAACTACAATAATTTCAGGATGCGGGTCACCTCCAGGTCAGGGACATCAGACTGGCATTGCATTGGGAATGGAATAATTACAGGCTGTACCATCTCTGTTATCCTTTTCACTCTTGCCATGAACATGGTGGTTAAGGCAGCTGAGGTGGAATGCAGAGGGCCCCCAACCAAGACAGGTGTACAACAGCCCCCTAAAAGAGCCTATATGGATGACCTTAACATCACAACGTCATCGGTCCCAGGGAGCAGGTGGATCTTACAAGGACTTAAGAGAGTCATGACCTGGGCAAAGAGATTTAAGCCTTCAAAGTCAAGGTCCATGATGCTGAAGACAAGTTCTGTTTTTCCATCTCAGGGACGGTAATCCCAACCGTCACAGAACAACCGGTTAAGAGTTTGGGGAAGTTTTTGGACTCCAGCCTGAAAGACTCTGCCGCCATCCAGAAGTCCAACAAAGAACTTGGAGTATGGCTCACTAAGGTTGACAAGTCTGGTCTGCCGTGTAGATTTAAAGCTTGGATCTACCAGCATTCCACCCTGCCCAGAGTCTTGTGGCCCTTGCTGGTCCATGCAGTCCCAGTGATAACAGTAGAGTCCCTAGGAAGGAAGATCAGTGGCTTTCTTCTGAGGGGTCTTCCAAGGAGTCTTACAAGTGCAGCATTGTATGGGACAAGTAATATCCTGCGATTGCCCTTCAGTATCGTCACGGATGAATTTATGGTGGTAACCACCAGGGAAGTCCTACAGTATAGGGACTCCAGGATGGCAAGGTATCAGCAGCCGGTATTGAAGTGAGGACACGAAGAAAATGGAAGGCTGGAAAAGCAGTGGAGGAGGCAGAGTCACGCCTGAGACAAAAGGCACTGGTGGGCACTGTGGCGACAGGCAGAGCGGGCTTGGGCTACTGCCCAAAGATTCTGTTCAGCCAGACCCATGGCAAGGACAGACACAGTCTACTTCAGGAAGAGGTCCGAAGAGGTGTGGAGGAAAAGCGAATAAGCAGGGCAATGGGACTTCGGCAGCAGAGAGCATGGACTAGGTGGGAGAGTACACTGCAGCGCAGGATTACCTGGGCAGACATCTTGCAGGAAGATTTCCATCGGGTTAGTTTCCTGGAACAAGCAGTCTATGATGCCCTGCCAAGCCCAGGAAACCTCCATGTCTGGGGGAAGAACGAGACATCGTCTTGCCTTCTTTGTTCTGGAAGAGGCTCTTTAGAACATCTCCTTAGCAGCTGCCCTAGGGCTCTAACTGATGGTTGCTACCGCTGGCACCATGACCAGGTGCTTAAAGCACTTGCTGAGAGTTTTGCCTAAGCCATTAAAAGCAACAAAAACCATTTCGCTCCAAAGAAGGCAGTCTCCTTCATCAAAGCTGGAGAGAAACCTCGGGCGCAGCTACAATTAACAACAGTCCTCCACCACAAAGAATCGGACTGGCAGCTGCAGGTCGACCTAGGAAAACAGCTAAGGTTCCCTCAGCACATTGTAAGTACAAACCTCTGACATGATAGTAATCTCTGAGGTTTCAAAATATCTGATCATGCTGTAACTTGTCTTAGTCAATTACTCTGAAGTTTGAAATAACTTGAGGAAAACAGGCCCCTCCTTCCCGGATGGTTCTTGTGCGGTTGAATACGTTCATGAATGATCCTTGGGGCAAATAGAGGCTGATGTGTCTGGAAGATGTTAAAGATGTGCCAGCAGGGCGCAGTGCGAGCCTGTAAAGGTGGCAGCAAAATGTTAGAAAGAGCCATTGGACCAAAAATACCAAAAAAAACGTCTGGGCCATAAAAGTATTATTATATTAGCCTTATAATGAAACTAACACATACAATATATATCATATTAGCTATAATAGCCTACTATCAAAATGACTAAGTTTCTTTCAATACATAATGAGCATTAATTTATTAAAGTGTTTGTTTACTGCAGTACATTCTGAGGAGAGCAGCGCATCACGTGATATCTGTTGTGTGCAATTTTAACTAGTATAATATCAATGAATTATAATTTCATTCATTAAATAAAATTAAAGAAATGCTAATAAACAAATCTGATTTTTTGATGTCATTTTTATTTTGAGATTCAGGCAAAAACAATAAAATGGCGTGCGTGGCAGCGTTTCACCCCCGCAACAAATCGCTTGTACTCTAATGACAAACGGCTTCAAGCATTTCTGCAGGCGCACGAACTGTTCAGCTCATTTAGGTGTTTGTCGCAGTCATGTCACAAAACCTGCAGCTTTTCCAGCCACGTATCCTCCAGTTGTATGATAGTTCAGATCTTTGCTTTTCAGGAATGTTTTTCCGTGTTCTAAACAGACGACAAAGTGACGCCAAACGTCCCCCCTGGACAGCCATTGGACTGTGTTGTGGAGCAGGAGATCAATGCCCGGAACTGACGGTGGTTCGTTTCATCAGCCACCTGCCTACTTGGTCAGCTAAGTACAAAAGGCCAAGTAAAAAAAGCCCTGCTGGTAAACGTGTATATGGTGCCAACTAAACTTTCATTGAGAGAAATATTTAGTAGTGCCAAGTGGTAGTCATGTGCATTTTTCAAGTCTGTTAGCAGCGGGATTGTAGGATCACGGTCTCTAGTCTTATTAGGGCTCAACGGAGCGTTCTGCTATAGCATTTATTTTACTGTGTAGCAGTTTTGTTGTTTCATAATTTACCCTTCTTATAATGTATATTTAGTTCTTTATATTTGCACCGTGAGTGTAGCAGGAGGAAGTTGATAGCTCTGTACAATGTTCAATGTGGTAGGTATTTCTAAATAAATGGGAGTGTTCTGCCGGAAAGAGGCAAGCATATTCTCTTTCTGCCTCCTTCTCTGACACCGTTCACAGTCGTGTGCTGAATGGGACACGGACAGTTCTCCAGTGCAACCGATTTGATTGACAGTTCAATATTTTTGACAACCAGCCACCACAAGTGATCATATATAGGCGTTACAATATTTATTCATATTCTCACAGCATTGGTAAATGTCAAGAATGTTTATGTCTTTTTTCCCTCCAGCAGAAACCATATTAAAACAAAAATATCTTCTCTCCCCATCTTTGCTCCGAGGAGCCACTAGGGCAGCAGCTAAGGCATATGTGGCTCCTTGGCATGAGTTGCAGGCCCGCATTAGAAAGTGGATGACAACTTGGAGAAACCATACCAGAGAAATTCGGATGAAGAACCTTTTGCCCAATCAGACTCTCACCTAGCTTAGGCATTTCCACTTTGTGTTCCCTAAACTTTAGACTAAACTTTTTTGATCTCCAGATGAGTGTCTCAGTTAGGACACTCTTCAGTTCAATTATTAAGTCCCACTCCAGTTCACCTAAAGCCCCCCCCATAATCCCAGTCAGAATCCTATATTGTTGATGAAGAGAGAACACAGAAATATAGCAGCATCAGATTGGCGCTTCAAGTTCCAAAACAGCATGAAGTGACAGTAAATAGTCCTCCTAAAGTAGAATAAAACATATGGCGGCCAAGGTGAGCAGAAAATGTGTGGTGTTGTAGTGAGCATGGATTAGTGTGTGCACGTGTGCACTGAGAATGCTGCTCTGTTGGTTCTGGTCCTAATGGACCTGTAGCTCTTACCAGAGATTTTTTGTTGCACTGTTATTGTTGCTGTTTCCTTAATGTCAAATTAAATTAAAATCAATGTTATAGTGTACACAGTTTAAAAATAACTCAGAGAAGCAGTCAGTGGATGTGTGCATTACAGACGTGACCTGAGCTCCTATCTTATCTCATTTATTATGCTGTAAACAGAGCTTCACTGTTATCAATCTTTGTTTAAATCTCTGAATTTGGTTCACTTCATGAAAGGAATATCCTTCTTGTCCAGTTTTGGCTTGCTGAGAAACAAAATTGAAAATATCAATTAACACAAGTTAGTTCCAATAACCAGGCTGCACTGTGGGGCAGCGGTTAGCGCTCTTGCCTCACAAGAAGGCCCCTGGTTCAAGTCCCGGCTGGGGGACCAGAACCTACCCAACATCGTGAGGACCTTTCTACTGTGTGCAGGTTGCAGTATTCTCATGTATGCAATGGTTTCTCCCGAGGACTCTGGCTTCTCTGTCAAAAGCCTAGCCAATCCCGTTCATTTAGTTACTCTAAATTGTCCATGGTGTAAGTGTGCATGGCTGTGTTTGTAGCCCTGTAGACAGACCTGGTGAACTGTCAAGTGTCCGCCTTAACTTACAGTGTTCAGGATGAAAACCCAGCAGCCTACCAAGCCCCCAAAAAGGGATAAAACGGCCAAAGATGAATGAATAGTTCCATGAACCACTGCAACTTATTATTCCATTTTTGTTCTTAGATGAACTTCAAAGTGAAACAAAAGCTTTAAAGTCATTCAAATAAACATTTTCTGAGGTACTTTCAACTCTGTGAATCTGGAGGCTGAGTACAGAAACATGTGCATGTGTGATCAGCTCCATTCATCTAAGATGCATGGCTCCTGCATCTCTCATAAAGTAACCAACAGGACATGTCTCATTGCAAACCCTTCCATCTGATGCCTTGAGATGCACTCCTGACAGGGGTGGCTAGAAGGAGGAAGACAGGGAAAAAGTCTGTCTTTTAAAAAGAGCACAGTGCTTCTAGGATTCAGAAAGGAGAATTTTTTATTTAAACAAAAGAAAGCAGAGACATAGGTGGACAAATGTGGAACTATTCAGCACACATTGAGCACCACCTTCAGAAAGCAGGTTTTCTGGAGTTTGTGGAGCCAGATCAGAGGTATAGAATGATCCACGTGTATATTTATTAGGATTTATTGTGCAGATTGAAGACTAAATCATAGGAACTCAAAATAAGTAGCCTCAGCCTCCCTTATTTATCTATTGTTTACCAGCCTAAATTTACAGAAAATTGTGTAATGGCACAGCTGCAACCTTTTTGGGATGATAGTGGGATTTTAGACACTTTTCAGGTGGGCTACAAGGCATTTCTTAGCACAGAGTCCTCTTTGAAAGTTTTTTTAATGATCTTTATTTGACCACAGACTCTGAGTCATTCTTTATTTTAGTGCTTTTAGACTTGACTGCTTTCTTTTGACACAGTAGATCCACAACCTCTTTTAAACATGTAGACATTGTGTAGGTGTTAGAGGACTGCCTAGACTAGATTTAAATCTTACCTGTCAGCGGTCCTTCACAGTAGGCTGAGGGGACTCCTTCTTCCTCTGCTCCACTACTTTCTGGATGTTCCAAGAGTTCAATTTTAGGACCTATGCTCTTTTCTTTATATCTGCTTCCTTTAGCTGAAATCTTTAGAAACACTTAAGCATCATATCATTTTCATACAGGTATTTACCAGCTGTACCATACCATTGTTAAAAATAATGAAGCAGCCCTGACCCTTACTTAACTGTCACGAGAGCGTCAAAGGTTAGTTAGCCCAGACTTTTAAGCCTTAATGAAGGAAGAGGCGAGGTCATGATATTTGGACTCATATCATTGGAGCCCATTCAGCATTACGTGAGGCACACAGTCACCAACCTTGGCGTCATTGTGGACAGTGATTTTAAATTTGACAAACAGATAAATGGCGTTTTAAAAACCAGTATTTTATCATTTGCGGCTTTTATCTAAAGTTAAACCCTTTTTATCTTTTAATATTTTTTGAGCAGATCATGCATGCTTTTATCTCTTCCACGACTAATTTACTGCAATCACTTCCTGAGGTTTCCCATAAGGCCTTTTCCGTGCAGTTAGTCAGATACCTTCTACGACATTTAACAGGAACCAAAAAATATGGGCACATCCCACCCATTCTTGCGTCCTTGCAATGGCTTCCTGTTAATATTAGGATTAATTTTAAAATTGTATTGTTGTTTTTAAAGCTTTACATGGACTGGCTCAAATACCATCTCTGACCTCATTCAAGATCTATAAACCCAGCACATGCTCTGAGGTCAGGCCAGCTCAGCTTATGGAGCCATGTGAGCTCAAACTGAGGGGAGACAGGCGTTCTCTGTTGTCAGCCCTAAGCTGTAGAGCAGCTCTGCCATTGCATGTCAGGACAGCGCCCTCTGTAGAGTTTTAAATCCAAATCTTAAGCCTTATTTGCCTCTGGCTTAACACGCATGAGTTGGCTTGGTCCTCTGTAATTTTTATCTGTATTTTTAATCTGTGATTTATCTGTGCACTTTTATCTTTTGTTTTTAACTTGTTTTATTTTATTTTTATCTTATCCATTTTATTGGTGTACTTTGTTTTTATTACAGTCTGACAATCTTGCCTGCAAGGTTTTAGTCTTTCTTACAGCACTTTGAAACCTGTTTTGAGAAATGTATAAATATAAATATAAATAGTGGATGGATGGATTGGAAGTGATTGGTTTATTTCAAGCAATCAAAGAAAAAGTTAACTCATTGCGTTTATTTTCAAGAGCTAAGTTTGTGGGAAAATGAGGAGATGCAGCGGATGGTGCTGTGCTTGAAAAACAGGACTGTGGTCAGCTGGTAGTCATTGTTTGGTGTAAGAACTGAGTGTTTCTGGGAGACTCTCTGGTGTAAATTCAAAGAATTCCAGTTTGTGACCATAACGTCGTACAGAATGACTGCACAGTAGTGTAGTGGTGAGCACTTTACCCTCACAGCAATCTAGTCCCATCCGGGACCTTTCTGTGTGGACCTTGGATGTTGTCCTCATGCATGTGTGGGTTCTCTCCAGAATCCTCCCACAGTTCAAAAACATCCTGCATAGGTTTATTGGTTAATCCAAACGCGTCATTTTTACATTTCAATTTCAATTTATTTGTTTGAAGGATAATCCCCTAGAGATGTGTCATCTCGTTTTCAAGGGGGTCCTCAACATACAACAAAACAAGCAAAAACCCACAGATACATTACTGAAAATGAAACCAACAGTGCCTCAATCTAAATGGTATTTTCCAAGATTGAATGTTATCATTTACACCATTTTGAAGGCTTTACGTTATTACGGTCCAATTCCAGTTCAATTAACAATTTGCCGTAGACAGAGTGATCTGGTTGGATCAATCGATTCATCCGATTGATCCTTTCACCTCTGGCTTTTCTGTTTAAAGTGTGAAAAGAAACAGAGGAAGTTGTGTTGTGTTGTGTAAAAACCAGATATACATATTAGTTGCGGAAAGCTGTGCAAGAATCATAATGGCCTAAAAATCCATCAGGCCAGAATGAAATGCTTAGAGCGGGAAGCGTGGTGCAACACAGGTTTTGAACCTGGTGACATGCAGGAGAAGCCTGGCTAGGAGGCAACCCACAGAGCCCAGTCCCTCCACGTACCAAAGCTTCCCAACCCCAGCAGAGTGATCGCAGCAGTAAGGTCAAGTGGCCCCAGCCAGGAAAGCGGACTGAGTGGCTGCAGCCAGTGAGGATATGTCAAACATCATCCAAGCCGAAGCCAAGGGAGATGCTGAGAGCCGACTCCAAATGATGACACCATGTTTGTCAGCGTGCTTCCAGAAGATTGGGCCAGAAGAAAGGAAGATGACATACCCCTACACAGGAACCTTGGGGCTACTAGAACACATCACCTGCGTCACTGAGCTGCTAGCCTCAGAAACAGCACAAAAAGCTGCACAGAAGAGAAGCAACCGTGCATGAGCTGAAAAAACATCCTGCAAAGCAGCTGACGAACCTACACAGAGCTAGTGGCACGAGAGACAAGGAGAGAAGGCCAGGCGTGGGCCCATGCTACGTCGCTAACTTCTTAAGCAAACTGCTTGGGGACAACCGCAGTGGTCAGCTTGAATCCTCAACAAAGGAAGTGAACCAATTCCTCCAGGGCACAGTGAGTGATCACAGGAGGCAGGCTGGAACCCAACACAGCTCTCATCAACCCCGCCCCACCTACAACTGAGTTCAATCTGAGGCCAAGCCTGAAGGAGGTTGAGGAGATCATCAAAGCAGCTCGCTCAGCATCTACCCCAGGCCCCAGTGGTGTACCTTATTTGGAATATAAAAGTGGTCCATAGCTTCTCAAACACCTGAGAAAGATCCCAAGGGTGATTTGGCGAAGAGGGAGAGTTGCTGACCAATGGAAGTTGGGCTGAGGAGTGTGGATCCACAAAGAGGAGAACTCAGAAATCATCAACCAATTTCAAACCATTTCGTTACTGAGGGTTGAAGTGAAGGTGTTTTTCAGCATTGTCTTGTGAAGACTGACAGAGGTCCTCCTCAAAACTTACTACATTGACCCTTCAGTGCAGAAGAGGGGGATTCCTGGAGCTCCCAGCTGTGACACACTGAATTGTAGTTACACAACTCATCAGAGAGGCCCATGAGAACAAAGGTTAACTGACTGTTTTGTGGTTGGACCTGGCTAATGCCTATGGGTCTATTCCACACAAGCTGGTCGAGTTCGCCTTACACCTCCTTCATATTCCTAAATGAATCAAGAGACCTGGTATGGTTTCTGTGTTTGAGATAGAGTCCTCAGAATCAGGAGACATCGAGCAGCAATGGCTGAATCAATTTATTACGAACTATTCCATCTCTATTATCTTGCCATTATGTATGTTGTGTGGTGATTGAATATTTGGTGGTGAGACTAACAAGATAAGTGCCTGACAAATAGACTATATGTGACCATAATCTTTGTGGCATCATTGGAACCCGAGGCAGTGGGATCTTTGAAGTTAAGGCTCATGTTTCAAACAAAGAGTTGACCTTACAAAATCAGAGATCACATGGTGCTAGAAGACAGGAATTCCTATTTTCCATCTCAAGGCCGAAATAATCCAACAAATCTGACAACGTTTGGGTTTGTGGATTTTGGACTTCAGCTTTGTGAGATCTGCTTATCAGAACAACAGAGCGGATGTTGAACCATGGATGGCAGTCCGTGCGACGATTCAGCTTGGATCTACCAGCATTCCACCCTGCCCAGAGTCTTGTGGCCCTTGCTGGTCCATGCAGTCCCAGTGATAACAG
Organism: Oryzias sinensis; assembly: GCA_037389245.1. Classification (NCBI taxonomy): domain Eukaryota; kingdom Metazoa; phylum Chordata; class Actinopteri; order Beloniformes; family Adrianichthyidae; genus Oryzias; species Oryzias sinensis. The sequence continues at coordinate 1,094,774 of CM074489.1, forward strand.
TAGAGTCCCTAGGAAGGAAGATCAGTGGCTTTCTTCTGAGGGGTCTTCCAAGGAGTCTTACAAGTGCAGCATTGTATGGGACAAATACAATATTCTGCGGTGCCCTTCAGTATAAATCACGGATGGATTTGGTTATGGTGGTAACCACCGGAAGTCCTACAGTATGTGGACTCCAGGATGGCAGAACTATCGGCAGTATTGAAGTGAGGACAGAGAAAATGGGAGGCTGGAAAGAAGCAGTGGAGGAGGCAAGTCACGCCTGGAGACAAAGGCACTGGTGGGCACTGTGGCGACAGGCGGAAATGACCAGGCTGCTGCCGAATTCTCAGCCAGACCCGCTGGCAGGACAGACACGATCTACTTCAGGAAAGGAGTCCGAGAGTGGAGGAAAAGCGAATAAGCAGAGGCAATGGACTTGGCGACGAGGCATGGATTTGGAAGTGACCCCACACAGCATGCGGGTGTACGCAGGCATTTTGCGGTTGCGCGAGCGGGCATCTTGCAGAAGAAAAATTTCCATGAGTTAGTTTCCTGGAACAAGCAGTCTGATGCCTGTGCGGCGAGAAACCTCCATGTCTGGAAGAAGCGAGACATGCGTCCTGCTTCTTTGTTTACAGGGCTCTGAACATCTCATAGCAGCTGCCCTAGGAGCTCCTGCAGTGATTACTACGCTGGCACCATGACCAGGTGCTTAAAGCACTTGCTGGGGATTTTACCTAAGCCATTTAAAGCCGCCAAAAACCATTTCGCTCCAAAGAAATAGTCTCCTTCATCAAAGCTGGAAGAAACCTCAGCGCCAGCTGGTGCTCTTGATCCTCCACCACAAAGAATCGGACTGGCGGCTGCGGGTCACGACCTGGGGAAAACCTTCTAAGGTTCCCTCAGCACATTGTAAGTACCAAACCTCTGACATAGTAGTGTATTCTGGGGTTTCAAAGCTATCTGATCATGCTTTAACTTGTCTAAGTCAATTACTCTGAGTTTGAAATAGCACGAAATTTCTTGTAAATTACGGCAAACGTCTTATTAAATTAAGCCCTAGGTTGGAGGAACTACACTTTTGCCTTCCACGATTAAGGAGCGAGAACTGCACTTGATGCGCGAAAATGTGAGTGAAACAAATGATCAAAATAATTTGTTGCAGTCTTCCTCAACAAGCGCCGACGGGGAACGAAAAACCTCCATCTATCACGGTTCAGGTCGGCCGTCGCCTCGATGTTTGAGTTAGTTAGATGTTTAGTCTTTCTCGGTACCGCAAGTATTGTTGGCTTTGCAGGGCAGTATTCACAGACGACTCCGTACACGCCAGCGGGACAGAAGCGCTCCTGGCAGCTGGGGCCCTTGAAGCCCTCATGGCACAGACAGGCTCCGTTGATGTGGTAGCACTTGGCCCTATTCTGACGTCACACTTGTGGGCATTGCCAGTCCATTATAAGCCAGGGCATTCATTCTAGCATCCCCTAGTTGGTATGAGAACAAAAGAAAAAGATGAAAGTAAAATCACATCAAGTATTCATTTGAATGTTTCCCTAGAAACAGACACACCAGAATAGAAACGGATGAGAGCGGTTAAAAGCAAGACTGTCAGGAGAAGAAGATGATCAAAAATAGCCACAAACAGACCAGATTAGCAGCATCTTCATGTTTTCCAGTATTCTTGGAACAACAAGTGAAGTGCAGACTCCTGTAAAGTAAAACTTCTTTCCAGAACGGAAACAAAGCAAAATGCACATGTAGCCTAGGGCCAAATCAGGTCCTGCTGGCACACCAACGGATAAAACCCAGGGTTGAGTAAGGAATGGCAAAGATCTCTGCCAAACCACCTGTGCCAATACGTGAAAGCTGATTTGCTGTGGCGTCCCCTGAAGGATACGCTGAAAGGAGAACAGCAAGAACTGCTCATTCATGCGGCTTCAGTTTTCTAAACGTCCACTCAAAACTGAAGGATTATAATAGTATGACTTTGGATTTTAGTTATCTGAGTTTAGTTTGCTGTAGTTTCTGTGTTCAGTTTGACTGATTTAAGAGGTTTCATTAAAATGTTAAAAAGCTGTGACTGTTTCTTTTTTGTAATAAAAAACTGGACAATAATGAGTTTATACAAAAACATAGCTGTTGTTCACCTTCACCTAAAAAATCTCTTCAGAGTTAACACAAACATTTACAGTTCAGAACTACAACCAGTAGCACAACTAGTACTACAATCAGTACCACAATAGCATCACAGCCAATTGCCACAACCAGTACGACAGCCAGAACTACAACCAGTACCTGGCAATTGCTACAATCAGTACCACAACCAGCATCACAACCAGTACTAATGATCTACAACCAATTACCACAACCCCAGCATCACAGCCAGTACCACAGCCAGTACACCACAGCGGTACACAGCAGTACCACAGCCAGCATGCAACCAGTACCTGACAATAGCTGATACTACAACCAGTAGCGCACAACCAGTGCCACAATGGGAGCTACAACCAGTACCACAACAGTACAACCAGTGCCACAACCAGTATACAACCGGTACTGCAACCCATTTTGCTTCAGTACTACAATCAGTGCACAGCTAGCATCACAACCAATATGACAACCAGTAGCACAACCGGTACTCACAGCAGGGGCCAGTACTGGCCTCCTGCCAGCTAGAGAGACTAGAAAGACTAAGACATCTGTCCTCAGCTGCATTTCATTAGTTTGGGATTCAAACGTTCTCATCTGCACCATTACACACTCACTTTAAATTCAGTCCTTTTTAACTTTCTTTAAATTCTTATTTAATGATCCTCCTCCTTCTTGCAGACATTTTTTATTGTTTAAATAAAAGACTTGGTGAGTCACGTCCAGAGTCAGAGACTAGATCTAGAGCACATGACATATTTCAATGGCCATGATGGTAGGACCAAAAACCAAGCAGGAGCTGAAGTCTGATGGATGCGTATTTATTCTTCCTATCTGTATGAAGACAATAAAAAAAAGAGTTCCTCTGTGAAGGTTGTAGCAATGTCGGCTCTTGGGGGTGCTCCTGCAGAGAGAACCTCGTCGTGCAAGATCTCTGAATGATCTCATGAACCAATTTGCTTTGGTGCAGCTCAGAAAATAAATTAATCTGGTCCCTCTGCATAATTTTGTACTTAGTTCTTTTAACTTTAAATGGATATACACAGGCACCGCTCCGTGTAGCCAATCAGGTAAAGAACAATTGCAGTAGCTCATCACACTGTGTCAAGCTTTGATGCATTGATGGACAAACGTTGAGCGGCAGACATGTATTTGTTGAGCAAATTGTGTTTGGTGTGAACCCAGGATTAGAGGGAGGCATAGGTTTCGTACACACTTGGCATCACACATATGTAATAGAAGTGTGTATAACTTCCATTATCTCTCTACAACTCTGAGGATGACATGTCTGCAGGACCAGCAGTCCAGTAAATTCTCCTTTATGATGCTTTCATTGAACTTGTGGCAGAGCGTGGGATTAAGCTGCAGGATCGCTGATGCAGGACGATGCAGTTTATAGAAATGGATAAAATCTAATATCAAAAGAGATCTGAAGACTAATTGACCTGCAATCCAGTGAAGATATTGGAGTCCTCAAATGTGGAAATGCCTGTCAATTGCAACACAATAACAAGATAACAAATGTTAAAATAACACCTAGAAGTAGAAATGCAACTGTCAGGAAACTGATGTTGTTTTCAAATACTTAGGAGATTTATCAAGAGTTTCTTGTTAAAAATGTTAAGATGCTTAATTGCATCTATGTGCTCTTGATTTAGATTTCTGAACCATCTCTAAAATTATTCCTCTGATAGAAAAATCAGAGGAAATTCTAGGAACCACATTTGTAAAGCAGAGTGGTTGAAAAATGTTGAAGTCAGAAAAAGTTGTACATTCACCTCATTTGAATTACCGTCAAAAACTTGTTTCATTTTCAAAGACAGATTATTGGTGCTCTGAACGCCGTTGAACAATGAACCTAAGGATTCTCATCTATCACTGCATTTTCTGGCCAGTAAAGATGTCAGCTTATTCAGAATATACAGGAGTGCTTGGCGGAAATCAAATCCTGGATGGAGCTGAACCTCCTCTGTATGAACAAAAACAAGACAGAGGTGTTGTTTTTGGAAAGTCTGACCTGCTGACAGGCTGCTGCTGAGTGCTGTTGCCCCTGGACCCTCCAGATGCTCCTTCATTTGGAATCTTGGGGTAAACCTTGACAGACCTTTTAAATTTGACAGGCAGGTCAGTGCAGCAGTCCAGTCTAGTTTTTATCACTTGAGGCTAATAATCAAAGTGAAGCCATATCTTCCTCCTCATTCTGATCCATGCTGTGATCTTCTCCAGACTGGACTACTGGAACTCTCTGTACAGGTATTGACCGTCTCTGCTCCGCCATCTCCAGTTGGTTCAAATTCGGCAGCCCGCCTGTTAGAGAGACCAGACCCGATTGTAGCATCTCCACTCTTACACTCTCTTCACTGGCTGCCTGTGTCTTTTAGGATCACTTTTAAGATTTTACTTTTGGTTTTTAAATGTTTGAACGGTCTGGCACTGCTGTATCTTTCTGAGCTGTTCCATGTGTATCGTCCATGTCAAGTCCTAAGATCTGAAGATCAAATGCTTTTAATAGTTCCCAGGACTCGGCTTGTGACTCGGGGAGACAGAGCCTTTTCAGTTGCAGGTCCTAAACTCTGGAATGCTCTCCCCATCTCTGTGAGGTCTGCCAGAACCGTCAGTTATTTTCAGTCACTTTTAAAAACTCATCTTTTTACTCAGGCTTTTAACTCCAGTGAGCGGATTTAGTGGGTCAGCTTGTTAATTTTATTCATTTTATTCTTTTACTGTTTTATTGTTTTATTAGCTTATTGATTCCTTATTGTATCATATTGTCCCTGATTTTATATTAAGCACTTTGGTTAGCTATGGCAAAAGGTGCTATACAAATAATAAATTGATTGATTGATTGATTGATTGATTGATTGATTGATTGATTGATTGATTCCAGGGTATAATGGTGTATTGTTATCACCAGGTAAGGTTTATGCTCAGACACTGACATACAATCAAACAGGTGGAGAGTCCTGCAGCTGAGCCGAGACCCCCAACATTCTTCACACGTCCACAAGTGAAAACCATTAGGAAATAGACAAATCACTCAATTACATAACTTCAGCAAAGACACTGTTTAGTCCTGATTAAATTATACTAACTTCCTGGAACTCTTATCTGGACTAATTCCATCAGAACGTGGACGAAACCTCAACCTGGAAATTATTCCATGTAAAGTTTACTCCACCTGTCTGACGCCTAAATGGATGGAGGTAATTTGGTGAATCAAGAGTAACAAGAGGAGCAGAAGGAGAAGAGGAAGGCAGAATGAACCTGATCGGACAAAGACAGGGATAGCTAGAGAGAATGGCAGTAATCAAAAAACCCACTCTAGTTGGCTCACTGTGGGGGAAATGCAGGTCCTTACTGATCTGGGGAGACAAGAGGGTGTGTCACCAGTCCCCCCACCCAAAGTGTGAAGTGTCCTTGGGCACTTCACCCTCCCTGCCTCCAGTGTGGCTCCACTGGTGTGTAAATGTGCATGAATGTCCCGGTGATGGTCACAGGGGTAGCCTGGCAGCCATGCCTCTGTCATTCTGCCCCAGGCCAGCTGAGGTACATCAGTAGTTACACGAGGAAAACACTGGTGACAATAAATGCAAACATCTGTACTCTGCTCTCATCGGGGCAGAGTATGAGGACAAGAAAGCCCCACTCATGCTGGAGAAAGCACAACCCAAAGCAGACACGTGATATGGGATTGAGGCGTAGGCTATGGGGGCCCAGTATACCACCTGAAGTGGCTGCAGCCTCTGCCTCTGCTCCGGCACCTAACAGGGGGGAGCAGGAGGGACTGTGAGCAGCCAACCCAGCACATCTCAATCTTAACATTCAAACATACATTTCATTCTCTGGATGGTAGGGTTGGGCGATGTCCCTAATTTGGCGTTAGCGATGTTTGCTGTCAACCATCGGGATGGGCGATGACATCGTCGAGGCGAAGTGTTGGGGAAGTATTTTGTTCGTTCTTATATAACTTCTATTCGTTATTTTGCTTTTTTCATTGTATTTCCCAACTAATGACTAATCCGCGATGATCCAGTATAAACTGAAGTGACTTTAACGAAAAAGTAAACAAAAATAGAAAAAGTAGTCCGCTCCTTGGCGGAGTGGACGGCAGGCAGTTTACAGCTTGTGTTTGATGGGAGGGTACATGAGCGGTATGTGTGGGAGATTTAGGGCTGCGATCGTCCGCGCTCTGAGAAGACGACAGGCTACACCTAACTCAGAACCGGGTCTAAGCGTGTGTCTGAGCACAGCTCGGATCGTCAGCAGACACACAGCGGTTTGAGCATCAAAGCAGAAATGTCGCTCAGTCCTTAGAAAACATTCAAACAATCACGTGGATTTGTGTTTCAGTCGTTATCCACGACTAGAAATAAAGGCTGATATTATTCACAGCATGCAGCGCCGCAATGCTAATGTTGTTAGCCCGTGTAGCATAGTGCTAATCCTGAACCCGTTCAGAAAAAGCACTGACCACGGTTAAATTCAAATGATGAAGAGCGAACGATTGTCATAATAACGTAACATTGACAAAGCACGTTTTAGAAGATTATCTCGTATTTTACGAGCTGACATGTCAATGTATATAGCCGCTCAAGCGCTGTTATGGTACATATTGAATTGTGCAATCAATAAAGTTTTGAAAAGCCGCTCGTGAAGTTGTATCCCTTCCGGTTTTCAAACTGCGCATGTCACGAATACTGCGCATGTGCGAATGATTTATTCCGACCGAAATTGTGACCTTAGTGAACGTTTTTATATTATGAAAACATTTTTCTGGGCCCATGTACACGGTTGGATTCTAAATCGATACGTGATCCATCAAAATGTTTGCTTACATGTAACGCGGCTTATGGTCAGCCGGCCTTGGCGTGGCGGGCGTATCCGCGATGGTAGTCTCCATCCGGGATGTCAGTCACCCATCCGCGATGGGCCGATAATCTCGGCACAACCCTAATGGATGGTGATAGTTTGAAAAGCCTGAAAAGTCCATTGAACAGAGATTTCCCGTCTGCCAGCTCTATCCTTGACTGGTCTGACAGATTCTTTGAGACGCTTTTGGAACTGAATCTTTAGCAAATCTGATTTTGATGTTTTTCTGTGATCCAAACATGAATTTTCTCTAAGTTATCATCCATTTCCCCACCAGGGCCCTGCTTCCAGATTGCAGGCTCTGCTAGTTCCCCACTATGATAAGTTTGAGGCTAAGAGGAAGTTGAGTAACCTCAGCTTTCCAGTTCCAAAAATGGGGTATGTTTCAGGGTAGGTCAAGTTGCTGCCTTAGCACATGCTCTGTTTATAACTGGGATCTGGAGCAAGGTTTAGTTGAAGGTTAGTTTGTTTACAGAGAGGTGGAGCAGCATGACGTGTCCATTTGAAGATGATTTAGTGGATGAAGAAGCTGAGATAATACTTTTCCGTGAGAGGGTTATAAGACCACTGATGGATGTTGGAAAGAGGAAACTTTATACTTTGATCTAGCAATTATTGCTTCAGTTAAGATAAATCATTTTTGTTTAGTCAGTTAAAAATAACATGCGTAGTTTTCAGACAGTTATTTTACTTTCCATTCAAATTAATTCAATTAAGTAGGTGTAACTTTGGTGCTGCTGTTAGATCGGCACACAAGGGTCTAATGGGGATACCATTCCCTTTGCCTGTCTGGGCAGTTGGGAGTTAAGTGTGGGTTTTGACAAATGTGTGTAGTTATTTAGCTGTTTACTGTGTTTTGCCTGGTTATTTGTACTGTTATATTTAATTCTTTCTGCACCATGATTGAGAGGAGGAGGGATGATGGCCGACCTTGTGCTGAATTATGTTGTAAAATATAAAATTAAAGTTCATAACTGAACTTAGATTTCATAGACCAAATCCATATAATAATAATAAATGATACTTTATTTATCCCACAGTAGAAGTGCTTCTACTCTGCATTGGACCCATCCCCTGGGGGAGCGGTGAGCTGCAGCTGAACCGCGCTCGGGAGGCAGTAGGGTTTTGCCCAAGGACCCCCCACTGGGTGATGTTAATTGCTCACCATTGATATGGTAATTGTACCACTGCTTATTCCCCTCCAGGAATCGAACCCTGGATTCCTGCATGGCAGCCTTCTCCCTTACCAACCGGCATTCCCATTCCATTTCCTCCACTCCACTCCAGCTTAAGGTTACTGCCCCAAGAGTGCTCCAATTACCACAGGCACCACTGTATGCCTTCACTTTCCAGGCTTTCTCAGTTCTTCTCTGAGTCTGGTATTTCTCCAGTTTCTCATGTTCCTTCTTCTTGTGTTCCCATTGCTTGGTACTGCCACATCCACCACAACGGCTTTCCTCTGTTCTTTATCCACCACTACAATGTCTGGTTGGTTCTCATTACCATCCTATCAGTCTGGATCTGGATCCCACAGGATCCTTGCCCTCTCATTCTCTACCTACACCTTTGAGTGTTCCATTTTGACCTTGAGGTTTTCCAGTTCATAATATTCTGCACACATGTTCCTGTATATTATTCCAGCCTCTTGGTTGGCTTCCATGTATCGCTACCTGCAGCATCACCCATCCTGCAAGTTATGTGCTGGATTGTTTTGAGCACCTCTTTGCACAGCCACCTTGGAGTCTTGTCTGGTGTGGTAGATCCACGAGCCTCTATGGCTCTAGTGCTCAGGGCTTGTTCCTGAGCTGCCAGGATGAGCGCTTCAGTGCTGTCCTGTAGGCCAGCCCTTTCTAGCCAATGGTAGGACTTCGTGATATCAGCTACTTCAGGTATGGTCAGTGGTACATCCCATGTGAGGTTTGTCCTCCCCATGAGGATCTGTCCTCCAACACTGCCTCCTCTACTCTCCATTGCCTGGAGACATTCACTGAAACACATTGTCAGTTAGGGCCTTGGGCTTGATGTAATCATGCATCTTGGATGTTTATCCTGGATATTGGCTTCTTGCTCTCTGGTCATGGCCTCCTTCCTTGGGGACAAACATGCAATTTCAGGCTGCTGGATTTGGGATGGAACCTCCATGCATGGTAGGAGATTTGATGTTTTAGCATCAATAGTCTGTATCTCTTCCTTTGGGCATCATAATGTTCCACTCCATATATATATATATATGTATATATATATATATATATATATATATATACATATATATATATATATATATATATATATATATATATATATATATATATCAGCCTGGAAAGTAGAAGGTGACAGTGGAGCCTGTGGTAATTGGAGCACTGAGAGCAATAACAAGCTGAGGAGAACTTCTAACAGATACCTGGAAAGAGACCTCGGACCTCTCAGTCCAGAAAGAGCAGGAACAAGCTAAGATGCTGCCCAGGACCATCAAGCTCCCAGGCCTCTGGTAGAGGACCCGAGCTTGGGAGAAGCTCCAGCGGTGAGAGAGAGTGTTGTTTGTTTATAGATGTTGTTTTATATATATATAAATAACAACATATTTATAAGCATTATGCATCACAATGAAAATAGAAATAAGATCAAAAACTGTCATTTACTTTGTCTTGTTCTTTTCTCAAGTAGACACTCTTTCTTTTACCCGATGAAGTGCAGCCCTTATTACTTTTTTGATGGGCATTATAATCTTCATACGCCGTCATTAAAAACAACCAAGAGGAGGTTAATTAAACAAACTCATAACCGGTCTTTTGGAACTGACCTACCCAGAGTAAGCAAGTTTCGGCTGACTTAACCGAGAGTTAAAGTCAGGGCAGGTTAAACCACTTTCTGAAATACCCCCCAGGCTAGAGACTGCCAGCATAATGCAGAGTTGGGCAAGTTGGAGATTGAGCTTTTGTTGAGTTACGACTGTTTCTTGGTCTGAAATCTGATGTTCACACATCCAAAGACAGCTGGTATAGACACACCCCTCCACTTGCCCCGTTGGTGTATTCAGCTGCAAAAGCCCCGTTTGGGCAGGAAAAGACTACTTTGCCTCTCCTTAATGTGGAAAGAAATTGTTGATCAAATCAAAGACCAGCGGATCAAAAGCATTTTCAGAAATGCAAAGGAAATGCAAAGGAGAATGGCAGAGACAGGCTTAGAGGAGAAGACAGGACAGAAGCCAGAAAAGGTCAAAGGGCAAAGAGACCTAAAGTGCAGAGAGACTCAAGATCAAGAGCAGAAAAAGAAAGCTGACAAAGTTTTTGACCCTAATTTAGCTTCAGTCTTAGTCTACTTCTCTGCTTTGGCATCCTTTCAAGCAAATCTCAGCAATTTTTCTCATTAGTCCTCACAAACTGCAAATCAGACTTTTGACTCAGAATTTTCTCCAAACGACTCAAGAGGTTTTAACACTAGATGGACCGAAACACTGACAGGTACAGGCGATGTCATGGCAAGGCTCAAAACAGGATCAGACAAGCGAGGCAGGACGGGACATGAGTGGTGAGCTGCAACAAGAAGTGTCAGGCAGATAAATACTGTAAATGCTGTAGACTTCTATAGTGAGGAAGACCTAAAGGGTTTTACAGTCCCATTCACAAACACATTCACACATTGATGGCCGCTCCACTGCCACCCAGTAACAATAGGTTTTGATCCCTTGCTTGTGTACTTAGGCACATGGCGGGCAAGATAAATTGAACCTGTGACAGCTGATCAGGTTCAGCTGCTCTGCCAGTGAACAGGTGCTGGTGTGATGAAGACGCTGCCTCCAGGGCTTGGTGGGAAAGCAGAGCAGAACCTGGGAGTTGAGCAGAACCTGGGAGGGGCAGAGTCCTGACACCCTTCTAGAATGTTTTATCAGGACACCTCACCTAGCAAAAAGTTGGTTTTCAGTGTGGAACTCACGTCACATTGCAACGTTCCTTGGTTTCCTCTGAAATGACCAATGCTGCCAGTATTGCCTTGTCACCCATGCAGAGCAGAGTTGTGGGAAACCATGGGGGTGGGGGGTTCTCTCCTCCTACCGTCAGAGACTGTGGGCTTCTCAACATCAAACTGGGTCTGAGGCAGTGGCTGGCAGGGGGTTCAACACATTTGTAAATTGTTCATTGATCATAAGAACTTTAAACACAGGTTGGTCATGAAGTTGAATGCCTGTCACATTGGGGGATTAAAAAAAATATATTTCTATTTAGTTATTTTCAACGCAAACATAAAAATATGAAATCTACTGCCCTGATGGGATAGTAATAACTTTCCAACCAAGAACCCGCCTTCATTCAGCCTAGGTCAGCAGAAGATGTTGAATTCTAATTATATTAGTTCACTTGATCCAAAATGTCATGATTTGTTATGTTTATTTTCTGATTGTGTAATTTTTTTAATCATAAACAGGATTTTTCTAATGAAATGAATCTGAATATATTTTAGATAACTGAGCTGTATTGTGGTATGTTATTACACAAAACAGTTATATAACTACTTTACATAAGTATGGAGTAATTCATCATTGTCATGTGATTTATTGATACTTAAGCATACGTATGACCTGAAACTGTTGGTAAGGCATTGATAACAGATGAAAAGTTAGGAACCGGATGATGATCGTCATGAGCAGTTACGTTAGAACAGGGGTTAGATTATATAAGTTGGATTCCTTTCGCTCCTTTCAAGCAATCTTTGATTTAATATCTAATCATCCTAAGTTTGATACGTCTTTGAATGAATGTATGGATGCTTAGTGTATTTTTTGTGCATTATTCTGTGATTGCTTGAAATAAACCATTTCAAATCAAGTCAGGTTTTCAAGTTATTACCCTAGTAGATGATGAGAGTGAGATTCAACAGAATCATCCAATCCCTCCTGAAAGTCCATGAGGCCTACAGTTTGCTCTACCACACCTCAGATCCCGAGGAACAAATGGTTCTCTTGCTTGTTGTTGAAATGGTCATCCAGAATGAAAAGATTGGCAGGAGAATTTGGTGACCCACTTTGGTGAGATTGTCCAGGCGTCCTGCTGGGTTACTATGCCTCTTCTGGGTCAAAACAACTCTGTAGTCTTTAGCAGTTTCTGTTTATCAACCTCCGGTCTAAATCCACATTTCTTTGCATCCTCTCAGGTACCATAGCCTACCTGCATGTTTTAGAAGCATATTTTATAAAGGAATGCATTTTTATCTGAGATTGGATACTTTATGCAGAGCAAGGACTGAAGCTTTGAGCCCTACTTACAGCTTTAGTTTGCAGCGCTTTATTGAGACGAGTACAAACATTTGCACGTATGGATTTCAGGGCAGCAAACCATCAAATCTTGTGTTCTGGGACTTCCTTTCTCTAGTACGGGTGTAACGATTTGGCAACTCCAGAAAGGATATGCTGAAAGGTAAACAACAACGATTGATTGATGAATCGATTTATACAACAAGATCGATCTGTCTGAGGCAAGTTGTTCATCAATTTGAATAGAATCGACCAAAAATGTTACAAAATTGGTTTCAAGAGAAATAAATTGAGATTTTATCAAAATACCATTTGAAATGAGGTCCAGTAGGTTTATTTTACTGTAACATAAAGCCGACCAATCACAGCAGACAACACACGTGTGATGTCATGAACACAGATCAGTCCATCATTCCAGTCCAATGTGTGGACAGACTGTGAATAAAGTCATGTGACCATCCAGTGTGCTAGAACGTTCTAAGAATGTTCCCCTTTGGATTCTATGGATGTGGAAAAACAACAGTGGTGAACTTTAGGAAACTCAAATGTGAATGGATTTGACGTTATTTGCATTTACTAGTTGGTTTGAACTGGGTGTGCTTGATGATCTGGAAGAAATCCAGAATCTGGAAAACTTCATTCAGTAGCAGGAATTTCTGTCTGGAAGTTTGGATGAAGAGGATCTGGATCCATTGTAGGTCAGAGAAACCGATCGAATTGGATCCTTCAGAATGAACCAGTATTGGTTATGAATCGTATCAACAACCTCAAATTATGATATGAATGGAATCGTTATAATAAGTCGTTACACCCCTAGTTTTTTGCATCCTTTATCTTCTATGCGATTTATCGTCTTTCATTTAGCGTACCTCTCTCCGATGTAGTCAGACGTGCACTGGCATTGACCACTGATGTGGTCGCATAGGCCTCCGTTGCGACAGGTGCACTCCTGAGAGCAGTTGACCCCGAACCATCCAAACGGACATGGCTGAGCGCACACTTGAGCCTAAAGGAGGGGTAGAAGCAGTTACAAGAGAGGCACACACCTTTTTAAAAAGTAAACCTTTCCTAAGTGTTGACATACAGATGTCAGGTTTTTTTTTGTCCTGTCCAACAGCTGGGCAGACAGATGAGAGTTGAAGGCCTCTTGTGTTGGACATATTTACTTTTCCATCACAAGTTATAGATCTTCAGACCAAACCAAGAGGTATGTCTGAATAAACCCCTTACAGTGAGATGACTTTATTCATTTTAAGTATTTTTGGAAATTCTTTTGTATTTGGACGGACGGAAAAGAAGAAGGAAGACAGTGGGATGTTAGAGGGGGTAGGAGGGTGATAGGAGGGGAGGAGAGCACCTCCCGGGCCCAGGAAACCCGGCACCCAGGAACCACGGCCGCCATTGCCAAGGGCTGCCCACGCTCCACCAGGGGATGGGGTGAGGACAGATGGTCAAGGTCCACACCTTCCTTGCGAAATGCAGGAAATGTGTGCGTGTCTGTGTTAGTGAAGGTGTGTGTGTGTTTATGTTTGAATGTATATTTTGAGGAGAAAAGGGTGTGTGCAGTGTGCAGGGGGTGCAGTTACAGATGTCAGGTTTAGTGACATTAGAATTTGCTATTAAAAAAAGAAAAGCCCCCAAAACTCTGCATGTATTTCCACTTTCAGGATGACACACTCTGCCCAGCATCATGGTGTCTGTAGAGGGAGGACTCACCATCCAACCGGGACGGCAGGAGCACTCTCCGCTAATGTGGTGACACAATCCTCCGTTCTGGCAGGGGCAGCGCTGCTCACACACGAGGCCATGTGTGCCCGGCGGACAGGGGTCTTCACAGCTGAGTGTTTGGGTACGGGAGTGGGACAGAAAGAAAGAGGAAGGGGGCTCAACTCAAACAGTGTATGTGGAGGCCATTCAAATGCTTTTACTGAATCCAAATATGTCCTTAAAAGCTCCATCAGTGAGGGAAGGAAATAACTCTGCTTTATTTTCCAGAAAAAAAAGAAGTTTTAAATTGCTAAAGAAAAGTCCCTTTATTTGCATTTATGACATAATAGCCTTACGTAGAGTGAAATTGGCTCTGAAAGTCCTACTTACTCATTTATCACCAGAAAGTACTTTGGTTCTGAAAAGGTTTCAGTTTGTACCTTCTGCAGGAGAACATTAAAAAATGCATTAGCTGTTAATTTGATAAAAAAGAAAAAGAAAAAACGTATCCTCAGGATCAGGTTGTTAAAAAAATGGGAAAAGTAAATTAAGAGAACATTTTCTGACACACATTTTCAAAACTTCATAGTCAATTCAGTCTAAGTCACGTCGCTGACATTCCCTGTCAAAAGGTCATGACACGACCAGAAGAGTAACTAAATACAGTATTAGAAAAGTAATCTATTACAATGAAAAGCAACTCTGCAATCACACACACAGAGCCAGATGTCGTCAGTAAGCAGTGATTGGTCAAAGTCTGTCTGTGTCACCGTTTTCTACACCAACCCTCTCATCAGACCTGGACAACAAGCTCAATTAGAATTGAGCTTGGTGCAAGGCCACACCCCTATCACTTGAACGCGACCTCAGGAGAATCTGTCAGTCAAACATTTTGAACATTGGAAGTGGGGGCCAGCAGGCTCTGCTTGCTTTTATTGAGGCATCAACCAGCCGCGGCCAAGTGGGCCCCAGACCCGGGTTAGAAGTGAACGACCCTGCAAGTATTTCTGCCAGACAACTCCCTGGCAGTGCCTTTACCTAGTTCACTCTCGGTAGGCGTTCAGTCTAATCAACTCACCTGTTCAGCGTCCTACTTGAGTCCAGGTGCGTTCCAATCCTCTTCTTTCATTTCCGCGAGCTCTGCGTTCGTCACCACCCTCCTCCTCGGCTTCTACCTGTGAGAGCTCCGTTGAGGTAGTTTAATACCCAGACTCTATGGAGATCTTTGTTTTATGTCTCTGAACGAGACCTTGTGCCACGCTAAAAAAAATGTGGAATAAGTCTTCTTTACTGCAAGAGTCTGCAGAAGAGAGATTTTTTTGGGGTGATTCCAGATGGCTGCACTTGCTTCTCGTCTGCGATCCACCTCCACTGCGTGACTACCAACAAACCCTGACACACAGATCACCAACCTCAAAAGGACGTCAGAAACTCTCTCTGATGAGTTGAGTCAAAGAATGATCTATCCAGACTCTTTGCTGGACCTGGCCATCAACCCAATCCATGCATATTGCTTCCCTGAAAGCGGCTGTGGAAGACCACAGTTCACTGGGATCCTGACACCTCGCGCGGCCTTCCTCATCCCACACCAAAACCGCTTTGGTCACAGGGGTGGTGTGCATGAGAAAAAGACCCTGAACCGTGATGGACTCCTTCTCTCCAACGCTACTTGATATTCTGCTGGCTCCAACATCTGTGGCGTTCTGGAAGCTGCTCCTCCACTCAGCGGAGAAAACCATAGCCCTATCGCTGCTTCGGCCCGAAGAAGAAAGCGCCCGCCATCATCTGCCTCTGGAGGTTCGCCGTCCTTAAGCGCCCGACAGCTACTGAGGCGCGGTGAGTAGGCGCCTGACAGCCGCCGCCGCCCGAGCGTAACCACGTCCTCATTAGGTTCAACCGACTCAATGCAGTTCCTCCATCTCTTGGTCGCGACGGGGCGTCAGGTTCAAAGTCGCTCGTCCCCGCCGGCGGGTGCCGATGACGCCTTTCTCCTCTTCTGGCGGCTATAGCCCCTCATCAAGCGCTTCCAGTTCGGCGTAACAGGTGCGCGCCAACTCCCGCTTGCTCTCCTGCAGCGACGGGCCCGCTCACTTCGGCGGCAAGATCTCGCGGCCGCGGGGACCCCCCTGGCTCCTTCGTCGTGGGAACCTCTGTAGTCAGGCATGTTGGTGCTTGGAGCCGCACCTTCTATTATCACCAGCGCCTAAATGCAGACATCACCAACTCTAACACAGCAGCTCTCCTTAATAACCTCCACAGTAATAGTCCAAGCAGGAGTGAATGACCTAAAGTTTCAGCAATCTGAGACCCTCAAGAAGGACTTCATCACTCTCATCAACTCCATCAAGCAGCTGGACAAACAGTGCATCATCTCGGTCACTTCCATCTCCCGCTTTGGAGACATTAAATTCAACCGTCTCGACAACTATCTAGCTTAAAGAAAACTCATTTTTTTACTCAGGCTTTTAACTCCAGTGAGCGGATTTAGTGGGTCAGCTTGTTAATTTTATTCTTTTATTCTTTTACTGTTTTATTGTTTTATTGGGAGCCGGTTTAGCTCGTGCTGGTTTGGTAAAGGTTGGAACCGGATAATGATAAATCATGTACTAAAACGGTTACGGTAGAACAGGGGTGAGATTATATAAGTTCGCTTCCTTCCACTCCCTTTCAAGCAATCTTTGATTTAATATCTAATCATCCTAAGTTTGATACGTCTTTGAATGAATGTATGGATGCTTATTGTATTTTTTGTGCATTATTCTGTGATTGCTTGAAATAAACCATTTCAAATCAAAAATTTAAAAAAAGTCAGGTTTTCTAATTATTACCCTAGTAGATGATGAGAGTGAGGTTCAACAGAATCATCCAATCCCTCCTGAAAGTTCATGAGGCCTACAGTTTGCTCTACCACACCTCAGATCCCGAGGAACAAATGGTTCTCTTGCTTGTTGTTGAAATGGTCATCCAGAATGAAAAGATTGGCAGGAGAATTTGGTGACCCACTTTGGTGAGATTGTCCAGGCGTCCTGCTGGGTCATTATGCCTCTTCTGGGTCAAAACAACTCTGTAGTCTTTAGCAGTTCTGTTTATCAACACTCCGGGGTAAATCCACATTTCTTTGCATCCTCTCAGGTACCATAGCCTACCTGCATGTTTTAGAAGCATATTTTATAAAGGAATGCATTTTTATCTGAGATTGGATACTTTATGCAGAGCAAGGACTGAAGCTTTGAGCCCTACTTACAGCTTTAGTTTGCAGCGCTTTATTGAGACGGGTACAAACATTTGCACGTATGGATTTCAGGGCAGCAAACCATCAAATCTTGTGTTTTGGAACTTCCTTTCTCTATTACGGGTGTAACGATTTGGCAACTCCAGAAGGGATATGCTGAAAGGTAAACAACAACGATTGATTGATGAATCGATTTATACAACAAGATCGATCTGTCTGAGGCAAGTTGTTCATCAATTTGAATAGAATCGACCAAAAATGTTACAAAATTGTTTCAAAGAGAAATAAATTGATTTTATTATTTATCAAAATACCATTTGAAATGAGGTCCAGTAGGTTTATTTTACTATAACATAAAGCCGACCAATCACAGCATACAACACACATGTGATGTCATCAACACGGATCAGTCCATCCTTCCAGTCCAATGTGTGGACAGACTTTGAATAAAGTCATGTGACCATCCAGTGTCTAGAATGTTCTAGAATGTTCTCTTTGGATTCTCTGGATGTGGAAAAACAACAGTGGTGAACTTTAGGAAACTAACATGTGAATGGATTTGACATTCATTCTAGTTTACTGGTTTGTTTGGACACAGATTTCATTAACTTGATGATCTGGAAGAAATCCAAGAATCTGGAAAACTGTTCAGTAGCAGGAATTTCTGTCTGGAAGTTTGGATGAAGAGGATCTGGATCCATTGTAGGTCAGAGAAACCGATCGAATTGGATCCTCCAAAATGAACCAGTATTGGTTATGAATCGTATCAACAACCTCAAATTATGATATGAATGGAATCGTTATAATAAATCGTTACACCCCTAGTTTTTTGCATCCTTTTATCTTCACACGTTTATCGTCTTTTCATTGGCGTACCTCTCTCCGATGTAGCCAGACGTGCACTGGCATTGACCACTGATGTGGTCGCATAGGCCTCCGTTGCGACAGGTGCACTCCTGAGAGCAGTTAACCCCGAACCATCCAAACGGACATGGCTGAGCGCACACTTGACCCTAAAGGAGGGGTAGAAGCAGTTACAAGAGGCACACACCTTTTTTAAAGAGTAAACCTTTCCTAAGTGTTGACATACAGATGTCAGGTTTTTTTTGTCCTGTCCAACAGCTGGGCAGACAGATGAGAGCTGAGGGCCTCTTGTGTTGGACAGATTTTACTGTTACAACAGGGGTTATGAATCTTCTGACAAACCAGAGGTATGTCTGAATAAACCCCTTTTGTAATCGAGGCCAAACTTTATTCATTTTAAGTATTTTTGAAATTCTTTTGTGTTGGACCGGACGGAAAAAGAAAGAAGGGAAGAAGAGAGAGGGATGTTAGAGAGAGGGGGACAGGAGGGTGATAATAGGAGGGGGGAGGGGAGAGCACCTCCGGGCCCAGGAAACCGGCACCCAGGGGACACGGCCGCCATTGCCAAGGGGACACGGCCGCCATTGCCAAGGGCCCCGCACGCCCCACCAGGGATGGGGTAGGGGACAGATGGTCCAAGGTCCCACCTTCCTTGCGAAATGCGAAATGTGTGCGTGTGTGTTAGTGAGGGTGTGTGTGTGCGTGTGTTTATGTTTGAATGTATATTTTGAGGAGAAAAGGGTGTGTGCAGTGTGCAAGGGGTGCAGTTACAGATGTCAGGTTTAATGACATTAGAATTTGCTATTAAAAAAAGAAAAGCCCCCAAAACTCTGCATGTATTTCCACTTTCAGGATGACACACTCTGACCGGCATCATGGTGTCTGTAGAGGAGGGGACTCACCATCCAACCGGGACGGCAGGAGCACTCTCCGCTAACGTGGTGACACAATCCTCCGTTCTGGCAGGGGCAGCGCTGCTCACACCGAGGGCCATGTTTGCCCGGCGGACAGGGGTCTTCACAGCTGAGTGTTTGGGTACGGGGGTGGGACAGAAAGACAGAGGAAGAGGGCTCAACCCAAACAGTGGATGTGGAGGCCATTCAAATGCTTTTACTGAATCCAAATATGTCCAGCTCCTTAAAAGTTCCATGAGTGAGGGTAGGAAATAACTCTGCTTTATTTTCCAGAAAAAAAAGAAGTTTTAAATTGCTAAAGAAAAGTCCCTTTATTTGCATTTATGACATAATAGCCTTACGTAGAGTGAAATTGGCTCTGAAAGTCCTACTTACTCATTTATAACCAGAAAGTACTTTGGTTCTGAAAAGGTTTCAGTTTGTACCTTCTGCAGGAGAACATTAAAAAATGCATTAGCTGTTAATTTGATAAAAAAGAAAAAGAAAAAACGTATCCTCAGGATCAGGTTGTTAAAAAAATGGGAAAAGTAAATTAAGAGAACATTTTCTGCCACACATTTTCAAAACTTCACAGTCAGTTCAGTCTAAGTCACGTCACTGACATTCCTTGTCAAAAGGTCATGACACCACCAGAAGAGTAACTAACTACAGTATTAGAAAAGTAATCCATTACAATGAAAAGCAACTCTGCAATCACACACACACAGAGCCAGATGTCGTCAGTAAGCAGTGATTGGTCAAAGTCTGTCTGTGTCACCGTTTCTACAGCAACCACTCTCATCAGACCTGGACAACAAGTTCAATTAGAATTGAGCTTGTTGCAAGGCCACACCCCTATCACTTGAACGCGACCTCAGGAGAATCTGTCAGTCAAACATTTTGAACATTGGAAGTGGGGGCCAGCAGGCTCTGCTTGCTTTTATTGAGGCATCCCAGCCAGCACGGCCAAGTGGGCCCCAGACGGGTTAGAAGTGAACGACCCTGCAAGTATTTCTGGCAGACAACTCGAGCAGTGCGTTTACCTGATTCCTCTTCCCGGCGGGCCGTTCAGTCTAATCAACTCACCTGTTCAGCGTCCTACTTGAGTCCAGGTGCGTTCCAATCCTCTTCTTTCATTTCCGCGAGCTCTGCATTCGTCACCCCACCCTCCTCCTCAGCTTCCACCTGTGAGCTCCGTTAGGGGTAGTTTAATACCCAAAGTTTTCTATGGAGATCTTTGTTTTATGTCTCTGAACGAGACCTTGTGCCACGCTAAAAAAAATGTGGAATAAATCTTCTTTACTGCAAGAGTCGTCTGACTGAAGTGGGCAGAAAATGTGGGTTTGTCTGCAGTTTCCATGGTGGCCCCATCTGTGTTTGCCCACCTTGGCTTATGAGGGCACTCAGTGCTGTCCACCAGCGCCGCAGGGATCCTAGCTGCCTGGTGGACAGCTCTGTCATCCACCGGGTGGCTGGCTAGGGTAGTGAGCCATGGGCAAACACAGGTGGGGCCACCATTTTCTGCCCCTTTTTAACCCTCTGGGGCCCACTTGGCCATCCTGGCTGGGATCTAATTGGTCAGATTATAACTTAAATAACTTCCTCTACAGAAAAATATAAAAAATAAATAGGATTACCAAGAACATGTTAAATAGAGTTAGCAGAGCAAGAATGGTTATTCTGTAAATAAAATGAATGAATGCTAAATGGCGTCTACTTATATGGCGCTTTTCTACCTTCCTTGAAGGCCCAAAGTGCTTATAATAGAGGCTCATTTCTCTATAGACGTCTGTGGGATTTTGGCTACGTGGAGCCACTAGAACAAAAATCACACCAAAGATTTGAACAAACATCACTCGTTATTTTTGTAACGAATTCTATATGCTGACATAATTGATACTACATTTGATAAAAATATCACACACAAAAAAATCAACAAATCCATTAAAGGAGCAGCTGAATGATGAAGAAAACTATTTTTGCTCTTCTTTTAAAGGTCTGAATCAATTCCCTTAATGTACATTTGACATGGAATTGCCACGTTAATAGTTCTGATCTGCATCACTGTGTTCCTGTGGGAGAAATAATGAAGTGAACTCGTTGTAGTAACTGAGAGTCTAGCAGCCACTCACAAAGCTCCGCTGTAGCCTGGAGCACAGACGCACTCCCCGGTTCCATGGTTGCAGGTGGCGTTGTTCAGGCACTGGCACTGCTGCTGGCAGTCTTTCCCGTAGAAGCCGGGGTCGCAGGTTTCCTCGCAGCGCCACCCCTGGTAGCCGTCAGTGCAGACGCAGGCCCCGGTGATGGGGTTACATCTAGCACTGTTCAGGCACTGACAGCGGTTGCTGCAGTGAGGACCCCAGAGATCACTGTCACAACCTAAAAGGAGGACCAAGGCCTGGATTTCAGCTAGAAATCTAACAGTCTAGAGATCAGATAAAAGATTTTAGAAGATTTTCGAACTTTAGGAAACTAACATGTGAATGGATTTGACATTCATTCTAGTTTACTTCTTTGTTTGGACATTTATTTCATTTCCACTTGATGATCTGGAAGAAAACGGATTATAGAAACTTTGAAAAACTATCAAATGAATGAACTCAGTAGGGGTTGGATTATATACAGCGGGGAAAATAAGTATTGAACACGTCAACATTTCTCTCAATAAACATATTTCTAATTGAGCTATTGACACGAAATTTTCACCAGATGTCGTCATCAACCCAAGTAATGCACACATAGAAAGAAATCCAAACATTTATGTCCATAAATGAAGGTATGTGTAATAAAGTGAAATGGCACAGGGAATAAGTATTGAACACATGAAGAAAAGGAGGGGTAAAAAGGTCTGGAAAGCCAAGAAAGCAGCTGGAGTTTGTCAGTATTCAGAAGGTTAACCTGCCCCCTATTAGTGCAAAGTAATATCAGCTGGTATAGTCCTGATTGATGCCTTTTAAAAAGGTTTCTCACCAGCACTTCTTCCCGCTCCTTTTCAAGCAATAAATCAATCTCTACTTGACTTTAGTTAATGATCATTGTATTTAATCAAGCAACTGTATTTAAGTCTGTCTTTGTTTGTGTTTTTATCTTTTTTCTGTTTTTTTATTAGATGTGTGTGAATTTTTTATTGCTTTAACTACAATGCTTAAAATCAATCAATCAATCAATTAATCAGATAATCAATCAATCAATCAACTAACCAACCAACCAACCAATCAATCAAATCCAAGAATCTGGAAACCTTCACTGTTCCGTAGCAGGTATTTCTCACTTTGGTTGAAGTTCTGGATAAAGATCTGGATCCTCTTTAGGTCAGAGAATCAGATCAAGTCGATTGTTTAAAATGAAGCGATATCGACCCTGAATCTGATCAATCTAACCATGGATGATGAATGGCATCGTTGTTCTGGAGCAGATCTTTTAGGAAACTGTCCGTCAGGATCAGTCAACCACGTCCAATCACTTCACTCACACAAAAACAGAGCGGACCTTTTGAGCAGCTACAAACGTGCAGGTTCAGCAGCAACTTTTTTTTCCCCTTAGGAAACAAAAAAAAAAGTTTCGCGACCCCCCCACACACACACACACTCACGTGGTGACAATATATACGTAGGTTAGTCTCTATAGAAATTGTGTAAGTAAAACTAAAACAGTATCTTCTAACAATGACAAAAATAAAAATCAATATAAATCCACTTTCAACAGACATTAACTTTATTTAGCCACAGAAATCCTGTTGTAGTGTAAAACAGAAAAGAAGCTTTAAGTGCCTGAAATAAAGAAATCTGTCATTCTTTATTTAAACTAGAAACATTTTGACCAACTGAACCACTTGATGCTGAGAAAAATAATTCAACCAATAAATACTATTAAATGTAAATTGATCTGAAACATTAACACAGCAGCACCAATATATTTAACCTTTTTAGTCAGAAGAAATAGGTAAAAAACATTGTGTAGATTAATTTTCTAAATGATGATTATTTATTCATGATGTCATAAAGTGCAGCTGTTTTCCTGCATTACCTGCTGTCTTTATGTCAAATACTGACACCAACTAAACCACAGGCAGACAAAGAAAACATTGATGGAAAATAAAGACACGTCATCAGAATGTCTACAATAGTTCATAAAGAATGACATTATTAGCATGAGCTGAGGAATCTAAAGGCACACCATGATCCTGGTGTTGCGCAATCTAGCCTGTAATCTTTCCAGCCTGAGCCCACTATCCCTCCCCTCTCCTTCTCATACACGCGTGTGTCAGGAGACGGCAGCAGTTGCAGGGACGGCAGTTCACAGTTTCAGGCTTTTACAAACTCTGTCATACAACAGATAATAGGATTTCTTTCCAAGCACTGAACCGCTGTCACCCCCCCCCCCCCGTTTAATTTGCTCCCCGTACAGTGCCTAAAACCGCAACTACTGTGTAACACTCTTCAATTTCTCAAAGTATTACACACAACAAACAAACAAACAAACAAACAAAAAAAAAAATATGACTCAGGTGTTTTTAAACAGTCTCAGGTATTCAACCCCACACAAGCTTCCCCAGTTTTTTACCCAATACACCCCAGTTTTATTTTATATTAGTTTGTTATTTACAAAGTCACCAAAGTCACCGCCTATCTTGGCATCCTCCGACCTGCATATGAGATCGGAGATCCAAGTGACTCGCGGAACGTCGATGTTCCGTCCGTAGGGTGAACGTACGCGGCTTACCGGCTCTGTCCACCGTTGATAAGGTTTTCAGTCATTCCAAACATGTGGAGGTTTGCAGGAATAAATCCCCGAAAATTCCACCCATGTGGTTGGACTTCTCTCCGACGTCACGGTAATCCTCTGCATGTACGTGTCCTGCGGCTGTCAACTCTCTGTCTTTCTGCTTCACCTCACCTTCACCTTTTTGGATTTTTGCTGGACTTACCTAACCACAACCTGATCAACATGGCTCCTCCTTCTGCCCCATGATTGCTAAACATTCACATTCATTTGAGAAAAAACACTTAGGAAATCTAAAAAAAACCATCAAAACAACAGTGATGGAATGGAAATGGGCCAACCATCCCTCAGCAAAGGATCAGCATCCAGAATTAAGAGGCGTGTCATGATCTGCAGATGAGGAGGGCAGTGACCTCCACATTTTGGACAGTCACAGCACATTGTTTCACAAAGAAACAAACTTTTTTTATCTAATTTTCGGACTTGTTGGTCCCCCTTCCGCCGATGTGGGGGCGTCCGTTCTTCCCTGCGTCTGCCCTTCCTTTTGCGGCTGTTTAGCAGGCGGTGTTGCGGCTCCCGGCGCGTCTTTTGGCGCCGCTGTAGTCGCGTCTCCGGCGTGCATCTGCAGGGGGAGCGTCCTGCAGTGTTCGGGTTGTCAGTGGCGCTCGATCGGGATATGTCTGGGCCTTCTTGAATGCCGTGATCATCAGGATCTCTATAGTGATAGTGCCATGCGGTCCTCTTCCTGTGTTTTTTCTGTGATGGGGCTCTTCCTGGTTCTTCTGCTCAACCCGGTCATCGGGATGTCACGGCCCTAAGGACCCTGGGAATTCCTTTTCTTTTTCTTGAACGTAATGATGTCCACCTAGATACATTCGATAGTTTAACCAGCGTTTGGATTGGTCCTTTGTTGGACCTGTCTCTCATCTGTGGACATTTTACTTGTCATTGGTCTCTCTATGCAGCATCTGTGGCTCCTTTTTCTCATTTTATTTCACTTGTTCTGGAAACGGCGATCCTCGTGTTGTCACCACTGCATGCTCAGCGTCTGGTTCTGCTCCATCCTTCCTCCGTTGGGGCCTGCTGGTTTGTGAACCGCCACCCCCCTCTGTGTTCCCCAGAGAGTCCAGCCCTAGCCTTCAGGGAACTACCATCAGCCATCCTTGTGAATACGTCAGTTTTGTACGCGGCCCTGTCTTCTCAACCTGACAGATATTGTTATTCTCTCTTTCTGGTTGGTTTAGGGGTTTCTGAATGGTTTGTCGGGGGCTATGTGATGGGCTTTTTCCAGGCCCCCGTTTTCTAGTCAGCCCCTAAGGGTGGCCTCTTGGAAGTATTCAGGTTTGACGTGACTTATATAAGAGCTGTGGGCTCCTCGCAGTTCATCCATTCTGGGCATCAGCAGCCTTATTCCTCGTATTCTTTCCGTTTCATTTGTTTGTTTTTTTTGCACTTCGCTGACCATGCCATCCCCATGATTAATTCCACCGAACGCAATGCGTGGCTGGGAAAGACTGATGTCGCAGATTTTCTTACTGTTGTGCCTCTCCATCCTTCCCAGTTGTGTCTTCTTGGCGTTGGGTGGTGCTCAAAGTGTTATTTATCAGTTTACCTTTCATATGGCCCTCCACCCATCTGGATTTATTTTCTGTCATGGATCTCTGGTTCATTGACACAAGCCTCTCTGCCCGCTGTAAAATTCCTCGCATTCGTGCTGCGCATCGTCTTTTCGTTCTTTGGATGTATGTAAAAGGGGTTTTGCTGCTGTTGGGCCACCTGAATTTTGCTATGTGCATTATTCCCCACGGTCATCTGTCATCTTTTTTTCACATTCTAGGTAGTTCGGTCCTGGACCTCCATGTTGCTGTTGTTCTGGGTGTTTCAGTCTTGCGTTTCTGGTCTGTCCTTCTCGATGCTTGGAGTGGTGTTTCGTTTTGATGATGACTGATTTGGGTCTTCAGTCTCCCTCCACTTGTTTTCTGATGCTCCGTTGGTTTTGGGGGGAAATTTATGAAGATTTGTTTATGAATGAAATTTAGGATGTTGAACCCAAATCCACAGCTCTTATGGTCCTTTAACGGAGCATGTGGTTCAGAGAGAATTCATCCATGGAGATTATTACAAAGGTTGTTTCAGGAAGTGTAATGATAGTTTTATGCGTCATCGGTTGACATGGTTTAGTGTTTAAATAACTTACATTACGAGCAAATTTTATCCCTGGCCGTAGAATCAATATCACTGACGCTCTCTATCTTCAGTTCCAAGAGTTAAATTTTGTGTCAGCAAGCCAATCCTCAGTCTGCCCTGCTGCAAGCAGATGACACTCGACAACAAGCATCTCCTTTTAGAGACTTGTTGTCATCTGCCTCTAAATGTATGAGGTTCAGTCCAGATAAAATACTATCAGAACATAGGATCCCTCATGGATCTCAAATTGTTCTTCATTGCAGTATCCAGACACCCCCTTGCTAATTAATATTTAAGTTATCTGTGCTCTTGTTGTCCACTTATTGAGAACCGCTGATATCAAGTACAAAACATCAAATCCAGCCGAGCTGCAGTCCATTGCTACGTGAGATGTTGAACTCCCTCATCTACGAATCTCCTTGTTCCTTGGATAGCCTTCTATTTGCCTGCTTCTCGATGGCCTTCTGAAGACTGCATCCCTCCGGAAATGACAAAGGTCACTTCTCTCTTACCATTGGTACATATAAAATTTTGGTGTTAAGATTACGTGAAGGTTCCATATTTTACTGTTGATTCTCTGTTGGAATGTGTGCTTCTGATGGCTTTCTATGGTGAATACACAAAAGCTTTAGTCAAACTTGGAACATCCATCTGCATCTCAGCTCAACTCACCTGGCATCCTCCTGCTGTTTTCTCCCTTGTCAATCGGGACAATCCCTCACTGAAACCATCAGCACGTCTCAACCCGTGTGGATTGTGTTTTCCTGTTATTTATCCATTCCAGTGTTTCACAGCCCAGGGCAGTATATCCGTGCCTGGCCAGTTAGCCAGCTTCTAACTTCAGTGAGTTAACTTCGCCGGTGTGGCGTCCTCGTCATCACTCTGCGGATCTTCTTGGACTTTATGGCTGCTATGCATTATATGCCGGGGATTTTACCTGCTGTCTCACTGCTCTTCATCTGGACAACTTCTCCACAGACTACCTGGATTTTACACGGACTTGTAAATACACCCGCTAGCGTTAGCCCGGTGCTAGCTCCGGTCTCCCAGAAGGGCATGTTTCTGCAGCCATACTCCACCCCTGCTCTCTGTTGGAACAACTGCCGCCCGCTTTTTCATGAAACTGTTTCACATCGCCGTCTTCAACACCGCGGGTCTGGACGTTCATTTTCCAACAGTCTGGCATCCCTGAATAGTATCCCATCTCTCTGGTCATGTCGCCGTCCACAGATTTCCTCTCTACGTCATCACAACAAAACGCAGAGGAATCTTGCCAATCTGCGTCCCCTCCCTCATCACTCTCAGCCAATCACAAAGCAGCGTTCTGTTAAACTCTGTCTTCTCAACACCCCCATCCTCAACAAAAAAGGCTCTCATCTTAAATGAACTTATCACGGACAAAAAACTTGATTTTCTCTGTTTAACTGAAACTTGGCATAAACCTCTGGATTACTTTTGTCTCAACCAAGCCACTCCTTCAGGATACACCTACATTGAAAATGCCCGCATGGATGGCCGTGGTGGGGGTACCGCTGACATTTATAAAAAGGACATTAAAATCACTGCCATCTACATGCCAAAAACAGACTCCTTTGAACATACGGTCTTTAAACTAACTGGCCCCACCCCCCTTGTCACTGCTGTAATCTATCGACCTCCCAAACCAAACGCCACTTTCCTCTCTGATCTGACTGATTTTCTGACCCAACTCTGCCATATCACCATCTATCCTCCTTATTGGTGACTTCAATTTTCATATTGATGACTCACAATCTAAACCTGCTTCAGATTTCATGGATTTACTGCAGTGTTTTAACATCATTCAACATGGCGATTTCCCCACTCACATTCATGGTCACATTTTGGATCTCATCTGCACAACCGGCATCTCGGTTTACAATCTTTCCAGTCAAAATCTTCACATATCCGATCACCTAGCCATAAGTCTGGATATTGAATTTTCTCTCCCTGCACCCATAATCAAGCGTAAAATAACCTTTCGTAACCTTAAATCTGTCTCTCCTGATGTACTGTCAGCCTCCCTTGCTGCTAAATTGTCCGTCTCTCCTCTTCCCCAGTCTAACAATCCTACCGAACATGTAAACTTCTACAATAGCACCCTCTCCTCCTGTCTTGACCAGTTGGCTCCCACTAAAACCAAAAATGTTTCCTTCACCCACACAGCACCTTGGTACACCACTGAACTCCGCACCATGAAATCCCGCAAACGACAGCTTGAGAGACTACATCACAAAACTGGACTAACTGTACATCTCCAGATGTACATGGATTTCACTCACCAGTACAAGAATGCCCTCAATACTGCCCGGTCATCCTATTTTTCCAACATCATTCATACCAACTCCAATAATCCAAAAACTTTGTTTTCCACCATAAACAAAATCC
>CM074489.1:1152912-1182777 GCA_037389245.1 Oryzias sinensis
TCCCATTTCCACGTGGATTATTACCGACATCTGTAGCTTGTCAGATGGAATTAAATGGAGGGAAATAAAATTCTCCATCACAATGCGGAATGACGCACAATGGCTGATCTTAGAAGATGTGGCAAATGGAAGAATTCAGAGTGAACGCATCTTTAGACACCAATAAGACGTGCTGGCAAACGAGGACGAGTGGCTGATGAGCCGGTTCTGACTTCCTCCAGCCGTCCTGTTGGACCTCTGCAGGCTTTTGGGCCCGGCGTTACAGAGGAGCATTCGGAGGAACCACGATGTTCCTGTCCCACTTCAAGTCCTAACAACACTAGGATTCCTGGCGACTGGCACTTTTTAGAGGGAATTGGCTGACAGGTCAGGAATATCACAGCCCACCCTTGCCTCAACTTTGATGTCTGATCATTTCTTTCATTTCTTTTTTATTGCGGCCACGGTCCGAGGTTGTGAGGCTGCAGCATTTACAGCGTCTGCCACCGTCTGCAGCTCACGTGCCTTTTTGGCATTAGTAATGCCCACACTGTGCCCTCCAAACAACACTTTTCTCCTCTTTTCCACCTCGCCAACGATAACTTCTACTTCACATTGAGTGAAGTTACGTTTTTTGATTTCCTTTACTGTTGTGTTTGTTTCTTTTTCCCTATTTGTCCAAAACAACTCCAACAACACAATGAGGTTTCCCAGTAAATTTGTTATTTTGAAATATACAGATATGAGGCAACATGTGGTTAATGAATGTTTCACTTCTTTAGACCCGTCTGGTTAATGAGACTAGTCTGGTTAATTGAACTAGTCTGGTCAAATAGACTAGTCTGGTTAATCTAACTAGTCTGGTCTCACATTCAGTCAATGCTTCAGTCGTTGGTCTTTGTTGTTCAGGTTTCTGTGACACTGAAGCCCAAAAACAGAAGAAAATGTCCTTTAGTTTCCATTGATGTTCATTCCTGAAGAACTCCTCCATGATTGGTGTCCGGCTTGGATTCAAATCAAGGAAACAATATTTAACAAAATACAACAAGGAATATTTCATCTTGAAAAGCAAATCATAACAGAATAGATAACAATATGAGGCTGAATGCACGCTTTACTACCATAAGAAACTCAGAAATGGAATAAGTGTAGTAGCGTAATATATGAAGAATTATTCAGATAACTATAGCTTACACCATGGTCCGGGTGAATACTCGATTCTGATTGGCTCCTGGGTGTGGATTAAAAAGTATAAATGTTCTGTATCACTGCGTTGGCTTCTTTGAAACAACCTTTATCTTCATCATCTGGACAAAAACAAGCGGGAAGAGGAGAACTGATGCTTTATTTAACCATTGTGAAGATCAGCATAAATATCGTTTTCCTTTGTCGCAGGTTTGGCACGTCGCTATGACAACGCGCCGCACCAAGAATCCTTTAGTCTACTTTTTGCGAAAAAAACAATTTAAATTAAAAAAGACAAGAATAAAGGACTAAAAACTGGTTGAATATTTATTTCTTTTGTAAGTGACCATGGTATAAGCGGGTTAATGGCCTATCAGAATTAATGCACTTTGCAGAAGCAAGTGTCGTATGCTGTGTGTCGAACGGGTCAGACTTCTATGTCATCCGTTAATTACTGATAATGGACACTTCGTTAGGCATTATCCCTTACATAATAACTAAGATAACAAGTACACTAAGCACTTTATATCACTTTAAACCCCTAAATCCATTGAATTCTCCATCTTCTGTGTAACTTTGGAACATCTCCACCAAACCCGGCGTAAGACTGAGTGACACTTCTTCTGCGTTGGTGTCAGTAGCAAATACTGACACACACACCTACAGTGCCCTCTAGTGGTTGTTGCTGTTTGTTTTTAAACAAATCAAATGTTAGTCGCACACCCAGCCAAACTATGCAAAAAAAACACACAACTTGTACTCCAAAGTACTGGCACTTTCTTTCCTAACCTTTAGTCCCTTCACCTCTTCAGAAGAAACTGATCATGAGAGCAGCTCGAAAGTACAGTTTGTCTGACAAGAGCTAGAAGTTGAGGCTTTCTCCATGCTGGAGACTAGCTGTGGCTGAAGCGTGTCTGACCTTTGTGAAGCAGGAATTAAGCAGGAGTGACAGCGGTAAATTATGCAGCATGGTTTCTCTGAGCTGCAGCACTCAGAGATGCTCTCATCTCTGTGCCGATCAGTATCTGGCACATATACACCGCCTGTAAATGCGTCCGACACACAAGACTGACAGACTTTCAAGGAAAAAGAAAGGTAGCCTGACCTTCTAGGTTGGCAGAAAATGTGTGCTAAACATTATTATTAACCACAACTACATTTTAGCGTTTTGGTGCTTAGATGATGTTCTGCCTGAGCAGGAAACACGGATAATTTTCCCTGAGAATAAGGGAAAGCCTCTGCGCTCTGCAGATTCCAGCACAGAGAAGCAGCCGGACAACCCTCAGACCCTGAAGGCTGACCAGCTGGGTTCCCAGCAAATGAATTTTGACCAAACATGAGGGCCATGCTGATGGCTTTAAGGCTGTTATTGGACTTAGCAGAGGGCCAGTCCATTCATCAGCAAGTGTTGGTTTGTGTGTTTGTGTTGAGCTACGTTCCCCGGTGTGGTCTTCTGCTGCTGTAGTCCATCTGCCTCCAGGTTGGACGTGTTGTTCTTTCAGAGATGCTCTTCTGCAGACCTCGGTTGGAACCAGTGGTTCTTTGAGTTCCTGTTGTCTTTCTATCAGCTGGATCCAGTCTGACCTCTGACCTCTGGCATCAACAAGACATTTCCATCCACAGAACTGCTGCTCTCTGGATATCTTCCATGTAAACCCTAGAGATGGTTGTGGGTGAAAATCCCAGTAGATCAGCAGTTTCTGAAATCCTCAGACCAGCCCGTCTGGCACCGACAACCATGCCACATTCAGAGTCACGTCTTTTTTTTTCTTTTTATACTTTTTTAACTTCAACTTGTCCTGTCCAACAGCTGAGCAAGCAGATCAGAGCTGACTGCCTCTTGTATTGGACAGTTTTTACAGTTACAATAGGAGTTTATGGACCTTCAGACAGACTGAGTGTATATTTATATAAACCCCTTTTGTATTTGAGGCTAAGCTTTATTTATGAATATTTTATTTCTATGCATTCCTTGTTGGAACAGACGGAAAAAAGACACAAAAGAGGAGAGAAAGAAACAGAGTGGGATGTCAGAGATGGGGGATAAGGGGTTAAAGGTGGGGGGTAGTCGATATCACAAAGTTAAAACATAAAAGTGTTGTAAGTAAATTAAATTACATAATTTATTTCACACAGCAAAAAAACAAAATGGTCTGCACACAAATATTTACAGGTCAGAACTATAATCATGTGGTAATCATTAAACATTTATCTCCCAGGATTTCTGCACATAGACAGGTACACACAATATTTGCATTATCGATATTCATGAAGGGGGTGCAGAAAAAGAGAAATAACAACACCCATGCCCGTATTTGTGCAAAGGTGAATAGCCGGGTTGGTTGATGAATGTGTGCCTCTAAGAGTGAACCTTGATCACACTGAACGCTCCAGCAAAGGCAGGGGGCCCGGCCCCCCACACCCCAGAGCTGGGAGCAGACAGCGCAGCGACCCTGGCGATCCAGGCATCCAGGAGCCCCACCGTCAGACAAAGATCCAGGATCGACCGCCTTCCCGTGCACCGGACCCCCACCACAGAAACGGAGACAGTCAGGACCCATCAGCCCCCGGCCGAGGAGTACAAGGAACATAGAACAAGCAGAGCCGGAGCCCCGGCCCCGGCAGGGACCCGCCCCACCCCAAGGCGCACCGGGCCTATACCCAATGCCCTGAAGGCTCGAGACCTACGCCGGCGCCCAGACGAGAGGCACGCCACCCCCGGGAGTCCTGAGCCACGTTCAGAGTCACTTCAATCCGCTTTCTTCTCCGGTGTGATGCTCGCTTTGAACTGCTTGAGCATGTCTACATGCCTAGATGCACCGAGTTGCTGCTGATTAGAAAAAGCAGTTGGAGTACTTTTTTAGGTGTTGATTGTCATATTTTAATGGACACCCAGCAGTCAATCAGAGTCCAGTATTTATTCTCTTTGTGTAATGTGCAACATTATCATTAAATATATATTTTCACAAATCCTGTTCGGTAAAAAAGTGTGCGCGCGCAGACAGACGGCCTGAAGCGCGCTGAAGCAGCTGGTAAAGATGCAGGTCAAAGTCATTTGAATTTATGGAGGAAGAAAAACATTAATGGTTCAACAGAGCTGAAAATCTATGAATTAATTTTTTCCTGACGGAAAAATACTTTTTTTTAGCTTCAGCCTTTTCCCGTTTTTGCTGTTTTGCACCTCAGTGGGGCATCAGCGCGCAGATCTGAACACCGTGCGTGTCTCAGGATGAACCTCGTTTGAGGTTCTTTTCTGCTTTATCCATTGACATCATGTCCCTGTCAGGAAACCTCTGCTTCGTCCTTATCCCGAGCAGTGTTGCCAGATAGATTGACAGCTCTTTCATCCTTCTGCTGCGCTAGAGCGTCCCGACTAACGTGTTATGCTATGACCGTATTTTGCGCTTGTTGCGGCTAAACAGCGTTGAGGGCCGCTAAGCTGCGGCTTCTTTGTCCGACTCGCGTTCCAATGAAAAGTCCCAAACGTCTGCCTGGCTGCGAAGTATTTATTTTCTTCTGCAGGTTTCCAATCAATACAGTCCAAATGATTGATAAATTAAATATTCCAGCAGTGACAGGCTTCCAAAACCACTCAAGTGACGCGGTCAACAAATTATGTGGCTCACCCCACTTCCTCATCCATTCACACGCCTCACCGCCAGTAAGTGAGCACCTTTCAAACTTCGTGCCACACACGCCCCCAGTGACACACCCACAACCTGGCTGATGACGCAGCGCTTCACCTGTGCCACCTTCAGTTGGCTCATACAGCGCTCTCTGTGTAGGACACACTGGGAGCGCGGAGAAAAAACAACTCAGCTGCAGAGGATGTGAACAGGTGAACAGGTGAACAGGTAGAGAGGAAAAGCAGGTAAAGAGGCGGGGGAGGGGCTTTGGCTTCAAACTCTGTCAGAGAGATGGAAACACGGGCGTCAGATTGAGACGCAGCTTTCCCTGAGGGAGGTGAAGCAGAGACTTTCTCTGGGATGATTTTATGAACTCAAACATGGAAACATGATTACCAAGTAGAACTCTTCAAAATAATAAACCTGATCTCTCCACATTCTCAGTGTCTACCATGCATTGATGCACACATCGCTCCACGTAGCGATCAGACCAGAACTTTAGCTGGTAGCTCCGCCTACACGGGGCCGCGGTGTCAGGCTTTAAAGAACACACTAAGAGGCGGGGCGCTGCACACCCCCAACATCAGGTTACATGACAGAGCCCATTGGGCGTCTCTACCTGGTGCGTTCACGGAGCTTCAGTACATAAGAATCCAACAGCCGCTCAGCCTAACGTAGTCCGCTTATATATATTCATGAGATATTCATGGCAGCACTGATCCCGCAGGGTTTTTTTTGCCGCCCGCTCCCGCCCGCAGTACAATTCAAACCACCGAATCCCGCGAGATTTGGGTTGGGTCCCGCGGGACCCGGCGGGACCCAACCCCGATGCAGCCCTCTAGTTTGTTTCTCCCTCTTGGTCCTCAGCAGTCTTATACTGCTGGGTTGTGTTATTTTAGTTTGAGGTTGGACCTTGGTAGTCCTTATTTGAGGACTTTTTTCTTTTCCTTAGTTAGATTCTGTCAGGCAGCCTTAGCAGGGAGCTGCTGACTCAACCTTGGCTGGGTCAGTCATCTCTCTGACTTACTTTATGTTTGGCCAAGGCTCCAATCCCTGTTTTGTCTTTTGTTGGGACCAGCACAGTAATTTTTTTTTTACAGGACACAGGTTATTTCTTCCACTTAATAAACTGTGTTCCTTAACTTATTGGTGTCCATCTTTCATATGTAATGGCCCCTTTGTGTTTCCCCCAGACTGGGACGGGTTTGCCTGTCGGGACTGTAACAGCTTCCACCAAAACCATGAGACTGACATGCAGAGCCACAGTGCATGCAGATAATTATCCGGGGTATTGCTGTCACAAAAGCCACAAGAGTCCGATCCTCTGGGACCATCATGAACATCCTTTGTCCTGACGGGGAGACTGAGTCCCATGAAGACTGTGAAAGTAAATCAGTTGCAGATTAGGACTTTTGGGTAGTCTAAAAGTGTTAGAGCATATATGTGACCAAAAGAGTTGTCTGTATTAATACCCAAGCCTGAATCCCACTTCTTTGTTGGCTGTGTAACTTGGTTTCCAATATTACTTAGAAATATATTTTAGACTGAATTGTGTAAGATGTTAGATTCAGAAATGGATTCACTGTATCAGAGAGGGTCAAGTTTATCTGTCTTGGATTAAATCTTGCACTTATTACAGATTTTAGTTTCTGATATGATAAAAGAAATGTATTAATTAATCAATACCGTCCTTTCAAGTTTTCAAAAGATACAGATGTTTTATCTTGACTTATATGTTCTAGATGTGTAATTCCATTAGCCTTCCAGGTTGGAAAGTCCAGCATTTTCTTGTTCAGGATGTCAGGCTTGTTCCAAATGGGTGTCAGTTTGCTTGGTCGGGGAGAAGAGTTATTCATCTTAAGGAAATCCCAGCAGGCTGTAAACGTGGTTCTGATAATGTACGGCTTGATGGAGCTGCTAATAAGAGGAAGATCTGATAGTTCAATCTCTTCTCTTCTACATCTATCCATGCCGGATCTGCTGGATTGTTATTAATATGCCACTGTAACTTTATATTTCAATGACCAGTTTTGAACGTCGGGAACAACACTAGTTACTTGTTACTTTGGTACGGCAGAGGCAGTTCCTGGCAGGAGACGTGCCGTGTGAGCTTTAACTGAAAGGATGCTAGCAACTGCAGTGATGACAGTTTATGACGTAGAGGAAAACGGTGAGAAGTGATGTGGATCACCTTCAAATAGTCTGAATGAGCCTGATTTCAGTGAGTTTCTGCGTTTCACCGTTGTGGAGTTATGGCGTCGATTTAAAGAATTCTGTTCAGGAACTACATGGTAGCTTTTAGGATGACGTCACAGCGGCGTCTGTCGGCTGTAACCACACAGAAAAGCCTGTCAGAAGCGTTGAAATAAACGTTCTAACTAATAAACAGCTGGAATCTTTTTCCTCTCTGATCACACAAGCGTTGCTTTCCATTTGTCCATGGCTCATCTGTTCCTTCATTCCTGCTCTGTTTACGTCGGCTACGGTGGCCCGGTGGGTCCAGATGTTCCGCTCCGAGGACGGATTGTATTCAGACTGAGGAATCTGATTGGAAACGAACCCAGACCACCTCCAAAGGTGGGTCGGAGAGCGGTTCCTGTGTGATTGACAGCATGTATGTAACATGTATGCTTAACCTGTTTTCCTCTGCAGCTTTCGAAAGTCTGGTTTGATCTAAATCCTCCAAAGGGAAATCTTTTAAAGCAGTGTTTAATGCTGTCCCTCATACATCATTTGGCATGTGACCCTTTTTTTCCAGACATTTTCACGGTTTCTGTGATTTAGAAATGTCGGTTTGCCTTTTCCTCCCGTGTTTCTTGAGAGCGCGCCCCACAGGAGCAACCTCACCCCTACAATGATCTGCTGAACTCAGACTGACGAGTAATGGAAGGCACACTTTGTCAAAAGAGGCCAGTCATCTTCAAAATTGAGTTCAGAGAAGGATAAAAGGCAGACGAAGCTCCAGCTAATGGCAGCTGACCTCCCCGTATCGCCCCCCAGGCACGGGCAGCAGGTATTAGCGGCATAATGAACTTGATGCTAATGAAGAGCAGTGGGATTCAGTCATCTATTGCTTAACAGAACTCTGCTGAAGTTGACTCAAGCAGGATTAGAGGTGAAAGCACCGCAGTGACCAAGCAGAGGCTCCAGACTCTGATAAGGAAGGGCAGAAGAGAACCAGCTTTTCATTAAGTGGAGAAATTACTTTATATTTCTTGGGTTTTATTGGACTAAGTCACTGATAACTTTTCCTGAAAGTAGCTGAGCAACAAACTTCAATTCTACTGCTAAACTTTTCCACCAAAGCAGAGTTTTAATGCACCACAGAGACGCATTGACCTCCTGACCTGTGGACTGCAGGCTAAACAATTCAATTGGTTCATGGGTGTCAACACTGTAATGCTCCAAAACGGGGCTATGGTTAACCCTTGTGCTATCCTAGGCACTTAAGCATTTGGAGTGGGGTCATCTAGACCCACTAGACAGTGGGGTCATCTAGACCCACTAGACAGAGCGGTCATCTAGACCCACTAGACAGTGGGGTCATCTAGACCCACTAGACAGTGGGGTCATCTGGACCCACTAGACAGTGGGGTCATCTAGACCCGCTAGACAGTGGGGTCATCTAGACCCACTAGACAGAGCTCTGAACCTTTTTTCTTCAATGATTTGTGATCTTCACTGGTGTCCATGGATTACATGAAATCTTTCCACCTTTATCCACCTTTGTCATGGTAGGGAGAACACCTCAATGGAAGGGGGGGGGGGTCATAGGATAGCACAAGGGTTAATTCAAACAAACCTAGGAGCCTTCAAACAAACTACAGAGTATGGATCATTCATTTATTATCATAACTGCAGTCATGACAAGGACACTGGTTTTGACCAAAACAAATTCCAAACCGTAATGACTGACTTCTGTGGAGACTGCAGCTCACTGGATGGATCGAATCCAAAGGAAAAAATGTCCAATCATGTTCAGTTGTGCTACAATTGACAAATAAACAAATAAATGCTCAGTTTTTTTGTGTTATGTCCATTTTATTCTCACAAGATGGGTTTTGTAGCCTTTGGACCTTCAAGAGTATAAACTCTTTCTGTGTTTGGAACATGACACAATATACTGAGTTTTTGATTTTTTTTGTTAGTCACCACAAAAAATATGTTAATATCGCATGAAAGAGAGACAGAGAGAGGAAAAATGTGGCTGATGTCCAAAGAACAACGTGTTTGAGAACTTCTGAGGATTATTTTCCACAACACTGGAAAGGTGCTTGGAAATAAAAAGTCAAAGAGGAATTTTGCACAGGACCGTCTCCTACAGGCGGGGGTGGGCAATTATTGGATTGGATTGAAGGGCCGGACCAGGAGCAGATGCTTGGAGTGAGAAAGAATTAACATGGAATGTAGATGAAAACATTTGGATTGAAAATTATATTTTAAAACAGAACATTCTGGAGTTTTTAGGTTAAAACTTTTGTTCTCATTTTAGACCCAATTGCACCAACGGCTTGAAGTACGTCTGTAAAACTTGGAGAAAT
This sequence comes from Oryzias sinensis, assembly GCA_037389245.1. NCBI lineage: Eukaryota > Metazoa > Chordata > Actinopteri > Beloniformes > Adrianichthyidae > Oryzias > Oryzias sinensis. The sequence continues at coordinate 1,162,244 of CM074489.1, forward strand.
GATGAAGGAAATGATGGAGGAATGAAACCCAACAAATCTGTAAACACCACATGGATGCTAGAGTCCCCAAACCTTTTCTTATGAGGTCCAAAATTAGTCTGTTTCTTTAAACTTCTTTTATCTTTTTTATTGTAAAACCCTATAATGAAGTTTTATTCATTCATGATCCTTTTAAATAAAATAAACACTATTCATGAAACAAAAAGTGACCAAATAACTGTGATTTTCAAAGCCAAAAAATCAGGAAATAATATACTGATGCATGAAAAAGAAGAAACAATAACTAGTGGATCCTCTGCCGTCATTATCCTAACAAAGACTTTGAGGCTGCAGCTCCTCACGTCTCACAGTTTGCACTAAAACTGAGCAGCTGTGTCCTGCACATCTGTTTCTCATCCAGTCATTATGAAAAAGCACATTTCTACGTCTTCTGCTGCAGCTACGCATACTTCTGTGTTACCTTTTCATCAGAGCAGAGTTCCCTCTTTAAGCATTGTGCTTACGTTCTAAAAATAACCGTGATCGGTGAAATCCACGGAGAATGATTCCAGACGTTTATGGCAGGAAAACTCCTCACTGCATAAATACACTTTTCTCACACAGACATGATCATTTTACACTTTCTGTTTAAATTCTCCAACCTTCATAGAAATGAAGTCCAGGATCTTAGAATGAAAACACAGATCTGAAGAGCTCCGCGTTTCTGTACAGGAGACACGGAGGAGATTGAAGGTCTCCAGCCAATCAGGACACAGAACAGGGTGTTTAAAAAAAGAACGAGCTAAACTGTGACGTAGAAAAAGGAGACTGTCTTCTGTTCTGTTTGACAGATTTTAGGGGGTTTCAGGTTGGAGCTCAGACTGCAGGAGGGGGGGAGAAAAAGTCACGTTCTATGCAGGTCTTGATCATGATAAAACTAAAACCATGGGTGTCTGAGATTGTTCAGTGGGCTGGACCAAACATGGAGGCGGGCCGGATCCAGCCCCCGGGCCGTAGTTTGCCCACCCCTGTCCTACAAGTTAACTCATATTTGAGACTGGTTTAAAAAAAAGCCTGAAGTTCTTTTAGTTCACCATAAAACCACTAAGTGGCTTGATAAAAAGGAAAGCTCTAAAACCAGGAAGCACCTGACACTGTGACATGTTTTATAAAATGTTCAGTTTGATGGGAAAGTGAATCCCAATCTGCTGACAAAAAGAGCAGCTTTGCCACTGATGTGAAAAACATGAAGACTGCTGAGAGGTGTCACACCTCCCCTCCTCTGCTAATGAACACCATCGACTCCACTCAGTAATTGAACTTTATGTGGTTTGACTGCAGCATAAAGGAATCTGCTGCATCGCTTGAGTCTTCAGGGACTGTTCTACACTAGTCCTTGAACTTCTTAACCTCTCAGATGAAAGCATTATGGACAGAGGGGAGTTAGCCCAGCATCTATGGCACTAGATCAGTGTTTTTCAACCTCTTTTGAGCCAAGGCACACTTTATCCTTGACAAAATCCCAAAAAATTGAAAAAATTGAGAAGAAATGAGAAACTCTATAGTCTGTATTGATGTACAGTCCCTCCACAATGTTTTTTCTAAAAGTTCTAATAAATGTTAAGTTAGTTTTCAGGGATAATTTTCAACTAAATTATTTGACATTTTACCTGGTAGTTGTTTTTCCCTCCAGTTTATTAACATGTAATTTTATGTAACCTCACAAAAAAACAAATATATTCTTTCTAAATAGTGAATTATTTTTAAAATATTTATATTAATGTTAGTGCAGAGATAACTGTAATTTTTGAACAATATGATCACAATATGTTTGATAAATTTCACACAGAAAAACTAACATTATATTTATATTTTCTGTAGCTCCACAAAAAGTGAAGATGTTGAAGTTTTATTAGTTTTTTCTTTTGTCTTAATCAAAGATGAAGTCTTTGAAAACTTTATCAAAAATGTTTTATTTCTTTTTAGATGATTCAATTGTTTCAGTTTAGTTTAATTGTGTTTGTTTCACCTTCATCCTGTTTCTTAAATGTTGTTCTTACTTCTTCTTTAGTTTAACATCTAAAATAATCCAGACGTTCTTAGAAAAGTGTTTCAGTCAGAAAGATGACTTGGACCAAACTCTGGGATGTTTGGCTGTTAAGAAACACAAACCTGGAAGGAGAACTAAACTGTTGACCTCTGACCTCTGATTTCATCAAGAAGACTTATGTCTTATATATATATATGTGTGTGTGTGTGTGTGTGTGTGTGTGTGTGTGTGTGTGTGTGTGTGTGTGTGTGTGTGTGTGTGTGTGTGTGTGTGTGTGTGTGTGTGTATGGTTGAAGGTGTGTGAAGTTGTGTTAAGGTGTGCATCACGGTGGTCCATGTGTAGTGTTTGTGCTACCATGAGGTGCAGTAAGACTTGGTGGTCACCTTCACCAATGGTCCCTATGTGTCTAAAGCAATAACTGTTCTTTGAATCCACGGTTCTCTCCACCTGCACAGCATGACCATCTTCATCATGCCTCCTCTGTCTTCCTCAGCTGCTTCTATCAGTCCTTTTCCTGGACCTCCTCTCGTCTTTGTAGCCTCGGCTCACTCTTCCTTCAGAGCGATTTAAGCTTCCTGGCAGAGCAACAAAGTTCTGCAAATGCTTGAAGGCTCCAGCAGCTAACCTGCTTTGTTACGCAGGAAGAGGGTGAAAGGAGAAAAAGCTGTTGTTCTTGTGCTCTCCAGGTTTGAGTCTATTGTTCATGAGCAGAGCCCCAATCCTCTGTAATCCCATCCAGAGGCTGGACGTCAAGCACAACTGCTGGAGCTTCCAGTGAAGATTTGAGAAGAACCCGTCCATAAAATCAACCAGGATTTGAATGGTTTTTACACAAAACTCAGAGCATCAACACTGAATAAACTGCACCGTCCAGTCCTGACATGAAGGCGACATTTCACTTTTTATCTCGTTCATGAGAGGAAACGGTGAAAAAGACAAAAGATTAAACCCTTCTTTAAATTCTACTATTAATGATCAATTTTTGTGTTTTTTCTCATCAAATGACTAAAGCATTTCTTTCCAAAGCTCTTATTGTTGCGCATAGAGTCAAGAACAGCACTGGCCATGTTATCAAACAGTAACCAAACTGCAGTTATCCTGTTCAAATTCCCTCAACTGCCCATTTAGCTCGTCGGCTAAGAACTCAGCCTGTGGCTCCCCTTTCTGACCGTCAGCTTCCGTCTCCCAAACATCCTTCACCAGCAAAGAGGGTCTAGTTCTTCTCGTGAAGCCTACATCTGATTATTGTGCAGAACTGATAACGGACGGGGAGGGCAAAAAAGAAGAGAAGAAGCACATCAAAAATGCTTTAATCAAGTGCCAATCTCCTCAATGGGCCATAAAAAAGGAAAAAAACAGTTGGAGAAGAGAACATACAAGGAAGGTGAAACAGACAGAGAAGACAGAAGACAAAGGAAGGGTCACATACGTCACAGGAGTAACAGAAGGCATCCCAACGGCCATGAAAAACCATCACATCATCACCCAATAAAGAACTGGTAAATCTAAAAGACAGGATAGAACAAAATGAGAAATGCAACATGGGATTTGTGGATGTAGACTGGTTGTCGTCTCAACTTAAGGTTGCCATGTGAAAGCGACCTTGGGCAACGTGCAGAGTCCCGCATCGATTCCCAGAGGTTCCCCACTTACAACATGCTTTGGATAAAAGGATCCGCTGACTGAATGCAATGCAACGTAACATTTATCCCATCTATTGCAAATCCTGTGGGTGCAGAGTTATGAATTAAAGAAAAAATAAGTGGCCTAGTGTCAAAAGAGCTTTCTTCTGCTCTCAGTGTGAGCAGCAGCCACCGGTTTGAAGGCTCACTGTGAAAGGACTCCTCAAAGGTTTGCTGGGCTTTGACAAGCAGCCGTGCAGAGAAACACGGGAATAAAAATCACGTCCTATTACGTTATTAAGGTCATGTAGTGTTTTCTTTTATATTTATTATTATTATTTTCCGATTTTAACACATTTTCATACATATTCATTATGTATACTGTTCTTTTAATGAATAATACATTCTTATCTAATAACAACCTCATTTTAATCTCCTGTTTTTAGTGATAGAATAATCCACTTTTTGTGCATTTTTATTAATTATTTTAGTCGTAAGTTTTACAAAGAGAACCTTTTTGGAGGCCCTTTTAGAATTTCATAGGCTTTGTGACGATGACAACAAAGCTCTAATCGTATCCTCAGATGTATGTGCTGCTGCACTCCCCCCTCAGCGCTGTAGCTGTCAAAGTTTTGGCTGTTCCTCCTCTGCATCGATACTTTCCAACCTCACAACTGATCACAACAGTCTACAAGGAACAACACAACTCAGGCGAGCAGAGGAAGTTGTGTTGTACTGTTCCAAATCACAACTGTTGTTGCTTATCTTTGGCTTATAATAAAAGATTCCATGAAACACACCCCTGACATTTGGATGTCGTCAGTACACAAAGAACTCTCCCTGCATGCAGACAAAAATGGAAACCTTTCAAAATAAACTGCATCCACTGCAGCCTGGTATCCACATCCTTTGTCACCGCCAGAAATCCAGCTTTGAAAAGTCAAAGGAGTCGTTTAGCAGCAAAGTCACACATAAGTCAGAAATTCTTCATTTGTTGTTTTTTTTAAAGCAATAAAGGTTCTTTCCTCCCCCGCTATCGGGGTCCATTTTGTCCCCCAGTAAACATCTATTATATATCTTCTCTCTGCAGTTGCTGTTCCTGATACCATTGGAAATGTAATGACGATTTAATCGTATTTCGGGCGATAACTCGTAGCAGTGTTTTCAGCTTACCCTAGGGCGGTTCAGTCAATTTAACGCACCTGCTCAGCGTCCTATTTAAGCCCAGGTGCGTAGGCGTTCATTCTCTTTCTTACCTTCAGCGCTCATTCTTCGCCCCACCCTCCTCCCCGGCTTCCACCTGTGGGCTCCGTAAGGGGGGTTTTGTTACCCAAAAGTTTTATGGAAATTTTATGGAATTTTATGGAAGTTTTATGGAATTGAACGGAGCCTTATGCCAAACCAAAAGATGTGAATGCCAACTAAAGTATGTGGAAAATGTCAAATAAATATTTCTTACTGCAAGAGTTGTCTGACTGAAATGGGATTAACCTGTACAGATACGTAAACCTATGCAGAGTGGATGGAAACCTGCTGATGATCGGTCTCTGACTCTGACTGTAGTCAGTAAAAGTTCTTCTGGACCTGGAGAGTCCTGAGGACATCACAAGTCTCTAACACCTTGTCCTTGAGGCAGTTGTCCTCCAGTGTCCTTCAGAGAAACCAGTACTCACCGCTGGAGCAGTCAAGTCCTCCCCAGCCAGGTTCACACTGGCAGGTTTCAGGAGACACGCACCGTCCGTGCACACACTCCTCAGTGCACAAGGCTGTGGACGACAAAGACGACATGGATGTGAAGCAGGAACGCTGAGGAGCAGTCCAGGTGGCTTCTGCACTAAAGCAGCCACTGCAGAAATCAGACACATTTGATTTGATTTGATTGAATGAGATGAAATGTTATTTTATTTGAACAAAACAACACAAATCCCAAACACACAGAAACACACAATGCTCCCCCACACATACACACAAAACACACAACCCCCCCACACACACACATACACACACAAACACACACAGAAATAAACACACAACCCCCCCCACACACAAAGACACACACAAACACACACAGAAATAAACACACAACCCCCCCCACACACAAAGACACACACTCACACACAGACAAACACACAACCCCCCCCCCACACACACACACACAAACACACAATGCCACACACACACAGACAAACACACACACACACATTCACACACACACAGACTGCACATAATGAGCGTCCACCCTAGCCGTTTAAATAGGAAGGACCTTCGCTGAGGTTAAAGAGTTGGTTTTTTTAGCCTTCAACTTAGCTAGAGACAGCATTTCAGCTCTGATGTGTTGAATAAATGACTTTAAAGCTGCTTATCTCAGACTTACTATGAAGTTCAACAGCTTAAACAGATACCTGTGGCCGTATTTGGTTTTGGTTTATTTGTTTGTTCTGTGTGTTTTATTTTTGAATCAGAGTGGGACTTCTGTGTTTTGTGGATCTTTGTTTGTATGTCTATGATTATTTGCAGGTGTGGTGCTGAAAAGGGTGTGGCCTCCAGTTGGTCCAGGGCTGGAGGAGGCAGCCTTAGAAGCACCATTTGGACATCCAGCCGGTGAGAAGGGAGCCTGGCTGCAGCAGAGGCTGCTGCAGCCAGGCTCCCTTCTCCATTTTGGTTTGTATTTCACCACCTGTTTAGTTGTGTGTTGCACTTTGTGTTGTGGTTAAGTAGTCTGTATTAGTTCTTTGTATTTTGTAGTTTTGTGCCCACTCTGTTTAGTCTTTTGGTTTGTAGTTCTGTTAAGTGAAGCTGTAGGGGTGAACTGCCATTTTCTTTAGTGCTTGTTTTCTCCCGTTTTGGTTCGTCTAGGGAGGTTAGTGTTTGTCTTTGGTTTCCCTTTTCCTTTGTCAGAAAAGACGTTTTCAGTTCGTTGGGGTTTTGTTTGTTATTTTGGCCTTGGTTCACCCTGAAGCCTTTTAACTTCACCTTTAGTTATTGTTGGATTGTTTGTTTATTTGTAAATAAATTTGGTTATTTTGGAGACATTCGTTTGGTGCTTTTTGTTACAGTCAACCTTGTTAGCCAAAACATTAGTTTTTTTCATGCCAGCAGTCACCCCTAGACACAGAAGGGGGCGTAACAACCTGTTTGACACATGAATGCATCAGAAAGGCAGAGACTATCAAGAAAAACCCTTTATTCATTCCCTGCTCTGAAAACAAAGCACTGTGTTGATATGCGAAGAAACCTGTGAGGAAGACGTTCTATGGCAAACAAAATAGAAAGAAACGCGTATCGAGGTTTTCCCAAGTGGCCTCATATTTCATGATATATCTATGTCACAGATAAAGAGCCATGCTGTGTTTGCATGAAGCCTTTGCTTTGTCATTACCTACAGGTCGGAGCCCTGAAGCCGGCTGCAGTGAAAATGAGGGCAAAGAGGTCAGCAACACAAACCGGGTTAGAGAGTAAACTGAAACAGGCCGTCCCTGCATGTCCCATCAACATCCACCCAAACCGAGAGCTGCCCTGCAGGCCGGTGGACAACAGCCTTACATTTGGCCTCAAATGTAAGGATGAGAGCTTTGTATGGGTTAAGATGAGAAACATGTTCCTTTCATAGAAATGGATCACACCACAGAACTGTGTGGTGATGGTTTGCCTTAGATAAACAAAAGTCTAATTAAGAAAATAATAAAATAGCCCCATCTCTTCAAAGAACAATAACAGAGGAAAGAAATCACCATGATCACCTCACACACAGATTTTCTGCAGGAATGTCCAGGTCATCAGTGGGGCGGCCAGTACACCTCCCCAGGGAGGCATCCAGACCTGATGCCTGAGCGACTGCCGCTGGCTCTTCTGCATTCGGAGCAGCAGCGGCTCTACTTTGAGCTCCCTCAGAGTGATCCAACTCCTCACCTGACCTCTGACCAAGCAGCCACTGTGCAGAGGAAAATGTCATGATCCAGAACTCATGACCATGTGTCCAACATGCACTGGGACCAGGTCCAAGTTACTGCCGCTGTGTGGACAAAGGTCCTGATTAGGGTATAGAGGCAAGGCAAGGCAAGTTTATTTGTGAAGAACAATTCACACACAAAGTAATCCAAGGTGCTTCACAAAACAGAAAAATGCATTAAAATCACAATACATCATAGAAATAATCAACGTAAAATTTACTTTAAAAGAAAAGAAAAAATGTGAAAATTGATTTAAAAATAAAGGAAGGAAAGGAAAGAAAAGTGCAGATAGGACCTTTCAGTCATATACACGGCTAAACAGAAATGTTTTAAGTCTAGATTTGAACATGAACACAGAAGAGGCCTGTCTTACGCCTTCAGGGAGGCTGTTCCAGATTTTAGCTGCAGAATATTGAAACGCTGATTCCCCTTGTTTAGTTCTGACTCTGGGAATCAACAGGAGGCCGGACCCTGAGGTCCTCAAAGTACGAGACAGTTCATATGGCACTAACATGTCAGAGATGTACTTTGGTGCTCGGCCATGGAGAGACTCGGACACAAGCAGAGCTGCTTTGAAGTCTATTCTTTGAGGTACAGGGAGCCAGTGCAGAGACCTGAGCACAGGACTATAGAGGGTCCAAACGACTCAGTGAGGCTCCATTCACACAGATCAGCCTAAACAGGACACAGAACTCTCTAAAAACTGAGGTTTTCTTGATTGTGATGATCTGAATTACTTTCTACATCGTTGCAAACCTTTTGTCATGGTGCCTCTGTCAGTCTCTCCTCCCACTCTCTGCTCTGCTCCTGCCTCATCCCACCTGTGACCACTTACCTCATCAACTGCCAGTTCTACTTAAGAGGATTCTTCACCAGCATTCATCGCCAGTTTGTTGCCCCTTATGGTGCTTAATCTGGTCTACTGTGCTAATGTCTTGCTTCCATGGTTTTTGCCTCTTGTTAACTTTTGCTCTCCTGCCTCAGGACATTCATTCACAAGTAGTCACCTGAGTCAGATGTCTCCACGAGCAGCCGCTATGTTCCTGAGAATCCTGAGAACCCGGAAGTCGCATCAAGATCTCCAGTCACACCATGAATCCTGTTCATGTAAAGACCTCCTGCTACACCAAGAACTCTAATCACGTCAGGACCTCCAGCCTCGCTACAAGTCCCGTTTACGTCAAGTCCTCAAGTCAAGCCACAAATTCCTCCAATGCCGAGATCTCCTGCTTCGCCAAGAAAACCTAATCATGCCAGGACCTCCAGCCACGTCACTACTCCAAACCAGGCTACAAAATAAAATCAATTACTTTCCATCTAAATTACCTGTGTTTTCCTTCTTGGTTCCAGCATCTGGGTCTGCTCCGCCTCCTAGTCATGACACCTTTAGTAATGCCATAGTGGGAATCTTCTGGGACATTTTCTGACTCATTTCTTAAATGTTGACTGTAAATAATAAGTAAGGAAGGTTGACGGTGAGGGCCACAACAAGTGGAAAATGAAGTATATTTTAGTAAAATGCAAAACAACTGTCTGCCTATATCTTGAGACTGCGGCTGTTTTAAAGGAACCAAAACAACGGCAAGCTAACAGCAAAGAATGATGCAGTATGATGCTCACGTTATCTTCAAGGAGAGATGATTAATCTGTAAAGCGCCGCCTCATCCTTTCATCCCACAGAGGGGAGCAGAAACGACTACAAGGAAAGTTACATCAGTTTTAGCTGCAGCGAGATTGTTAGATCAATCAAATAATCACAGCCCAACTCAGCTATTGTCTAAGTGTACTGAAAAAGTCTGTGGTGCCCTTGAACGTCTTCACCTGCTGCTGAAGGAGATAAAATCAGGGCTGTGAGCGGCGCAGCAGCAAGAAGTGAGGACGCAGACTCCTACAAGAACAAAATGAAAGCCGTTTCCTGTTGAAGGAAGGACATTTTGATCCTCAACTGGTTCTGGAAATACTAACACTTTATCCATGTCAGCCTCAGCCACCTTCATCCGATGGTGGGTGGTGGGGGCATTTGGGTTGTCCGGAGGGCCAAGACCGGAGGAGCAATGCCCCCCCCCCCCCCAAATGCCAGGACTGACAGAGGCACCATGACAGTACCCCCCCCCCCTCAACAACCACCTCCAGGCGGTCCAGGGCGGCGATCTGGGTGGGCCCGGTAGAAAGCCTCGATGAGAGAGGGATCCAAAAGGAGCGAGTGGGAGATCCAGGAGCACTCCTCTGGACCGTAACCCTCCCAGTCGACCAGGAACTGGAATCTGCGACCCCGACGCCGGACATCTAGGACCCGACTGACAGTGTAGGCCGGGGCGCCGTCGATGATACAGGCGGGCGGTGGGGAAGCGGACAGCGGGCACAGAGTACTGTCCAGAACTGGCTTGACCTGTGAGACATGGAATGATGGATGTACCTTGAGCGCCTTAGGCAGACGGAGATGGTCGCAGGTAGGGTTGATGACTTTTTCTATGACGTAAGGTCCAATGAATCGAGGAGCCAGTTTCTTGGAGGAGGCTTGGATGGGGATGTTGTGGGTAGAGAGCCAGACTCTTTGTCCAGGTTGGTAATCGGATGCCACCACCCTGCGGCGTTTGGCGAGACGGCAGTTGTTCTCCTTGGTGCGGAGGAGAGCAGCCTTATTCTAAGTCCAAACGCGTTGACAGTGCTGGAGATGATGTTGGACTGAAGGCACCCCCAAATCCAGTTCCTGCGACGGAAACAGAGGTGGTGAGTACCCGAGGGCGGCCTCGAAAGGAGAGATCCTGGTGGCTGTGGAGGGATGAGTATTATGGGCATACTCGATCCAGACAAGAAATTGGGGCCAGTCCTGTTGGTTCTGTGCCGCCAGACAGCGAAGAGCTGCCTCCAGTTCCTGGTTTGCTCTCTCTTCCTGGGCGTTGGACTGTGGATGATAACCGGAGGTGAGGCTGACCGTGGTCCCTACACCATGATGTTAGCAGTTTCTGTGGCTGTGGGTAGTTGAGTTAATGGGATGAAATGAGCCATCTTGGAAATTCAATCTATTTCCAATTTATTTGTTTGGAGGATAAGCCTCTTGAGATGTGTCATCTCGTTTTCAAGGGGGTCCTCAACATACAACAAAACAAGCAAATGCAGACAGATACAGTTGAGCAAACTTTACATATGTCAAAACAAAGAAAAACTTAAAATTTACAAAACAACGAGCAGACACACACACATACCCACACACACACACAAACATTGACATTTAATGCACCTACTAGCAGTTAGTTTAGGGTAAGAAAACAAAAATAATAAATAAAAAGCAGAAAAGAAATCAAATTAAATCAAAAACAGTTACATGAGTGTGCATCTATAACAGTAAGATTTAAGGTTTTACCATGATAGGGAGGTAATAGGTGGTAGGGTGCTCATACCTGGCAATTGACAAAGTCAATTGCTATTAGGTGTGGAGAGAGGATGGAGTAATCCAGCAGGGGCGGAGGATGAAGTATTGGAGCGAGCACAGGTAGTGTAGGGCGGAAATGTATTCACGGACGTTTTTATCCATGGAAGGCCAGTAAAACCTCCTCCGGATGAGGTTGAGGGTCCGGTGCACCACTCCATGGCCCGCCACACGAGAGGAGTGTCCCCAGGAGATAACATCAGACCGGAGGGAAGATGGCACAAACAGGGTACCCCTGGGAACTGGAGGATGGTTAGGTTCTTCACCTTGTCCCTGAAGTTCTTTTGTTTCCACATCCCAAGTGAGATTTCCTATGATGCAGGCGGAAGGAAGGATGGTAGAGGTGGCCTGCTCAGAGGGGCTGGATTTTCTTGAAAGAGCATCCGGCTTGACGTTACGGGAACCGGGTCTGTGGGTGATGGTAAATTGAAAACGATCAAAAAAGAGAACCAACGAGCTTGTCTGGAATTGAGCCTCTTGGCGGATCTGAGGTATGCCAAGTTATTGTGGTCAGTCCATACGATGAAGGGCAATTTGGCTCCTTCCAACCAGTGACGCCACTCCTCCAGTGCCAGTTTGATGGCTAGCAACTCCCGGTTGCCGACGTCGTAGTTTTGTTCTGCGGGTGAGAGCTTGTGGGAAAAGAAGGCGCAAGGTTTTAGTTTGCCAGTACTTTCCTCCTTCTGAGATAATACAGCTCCCACCACTGAGTCCAAGGCGTCCACTTCAACGATGAATTGTCTTGATGTAGCCGAGGAACTGTGTTGTGGGGACATGGAATTCACATTTCTCGTGTTTTACATAGAGTTGATTTTCTAAGTCTTTCCAGGACCAGGCGGACGTGGTGTTCCTGTTGGGTTTGGTTGTGAGAATAGATCAGAATGTTGTCCAGGTAGATGAAAACAAAGCGGTTTAAGAAATCTCTGAGTATAAGATAAGAGATAAGATAGGATAGGACTTTATTAATCCCCGGGGGGAAATTGGGTTGTCACAGCAGCCAAAAACAAGAAAAAATAGCAGTTGGAAAAGTACGAAAAAGCAAAGTAGCAATGGGTAAGAATAAAAATAATACAAGGTGGAAGTAAAAGTACAAGTCATAAATAACGGATTAAAAATGGCAATAAATAACAGCAGCGGTTTCAGCAGTCCTAGACCGTGTTGTTGAATAGTCTGACTGCTGTTGGGATGAAGGACCTCCGGTAATGCTCTTTTTTGCACTGGGGGTGCAGCAGTCTCTGGCTGAATGAGCTCTTCAAGGTCCTCAGCGTCGCATATAGGGGGTGGGAGGGGTTGTTCCGGATGCTGGACAGCTTGGTCAGCATCATCCTCTCACCTACAGAGTCTACTGAGTCCGAAGGACAGCCCAGGACAGAGCTAGCTCTCTTCACCAGCTTGTCCAGCTTCTTTTTGTCCCTTTCATTGATTCCTCCACACCAGCAGACCACAGCATTGAAAGTTGCAGATGCAGGTCTCGAGTCGTGGCCTGCACAGACCAAAGGACCTCAGTCTCCTCAGGAGGTGGAGGCGACTCTGGCCCTTCTTGTGCAGGACCTTTGTGTTGTCTGACCAGTCCAGTTTATTGTTGATGTGAATGCCCAGGTACTTGTACACATCCACCCTCTCGATGTCCAGTCCCTGAATGACCACGGGGGGAGACTGAGAAGCCTTTGTGTATGTCCTTAACCATTCTCTGGAAAACTGCAGGAGCATTGGTTAGGCCAAACGGCACAATGAGGTACTCGTAGTGTCCTATTGGTGTGTTAAATGCCGTCTTCCATTCATCACCGTCTTTTATGCGGACGAGATGATAAGCGTTTCTAAGGTCGAGTTTAGTAAAGATCCTGGCTTCTTGGATGGGGTCAAAAATGGATGATATGAGTGGTAACGAGTACTTGTCTTAGACCCGTCATCACATGTTTAGACCCGTCATCACGTTTAGACCCGTCATCACATGTTTAGACCCGTCATCACATGTTTAGACCCGTCATCACGTTTAGACCCGTCATCACATGTTTAGACTCACACGGGACCTGTTTCCTTTCTTTTACTCTCACATTTATTCTCCTTTTTCCCAGAATTGTGTTTGAACTTTTGTCATCCTGTTAGGGTTGTGCACTCCAGCTTCAAAAGAAACGTCTTTTAAATTTTTTTCAGCTTCAAATTGTTGTGTGTTTTTTCTGGTGCATTATTTAAAATAATCAGACAGTTTCCTGAAACCCTTAACACTAGAACGCCCGTAGGGCAGCCATTTGGCTTTTCTAACTACAATGTCCAAGGGACAGCCAAGTGGCTGGATTAGTTAAAATTTACATGCCCAAAGAGCAGCCTTCAACATAGTTTGCACATGAACAGCACAGTCATTAGGTTGTTCTTTTGGCATGCAAAAAGGACAAGCCAAGTGGCTGAGCAAGTTTTCACTATTTCCCCTCACCTCTGTCACTTCTTGTAAGAGGTCACCACAGTTTGGTTTTTCTTTTTTGGCTGAGATTTATTGTTCATGCACAAGAGACACTTCTTTACCGACATAATACTGAAATGTTCAAGCAAAGAAATCACATGGTCAAAGTCATATTTTCAACCCACTACTTGTCTACACATACTTGGTACTGCCCCAAAATCTCCTTTCTGCATTTGCCACATGGTATACTTGTAGCAATCAATAAAGCACACTCTGGCATTATTGTTCTTGTACTGACCATTCACCTGGCATATTGCCCGTTTCCCTTTGCCAGGTATGGGAGCTTGTCACCAAACATGGTATTCCTTTTTCGCCTTCTCAGCTCCCGCATGTACCTGTGCGAGGTTTTTTACTGTTTCTGGAAGCTCCCAGTGAATGTTGCCTGGGTTGAAAGTTTGATGCAGTTGGCAACAACAAACCCACAAACATTGGAGATTGCAGGAAACCTGTCAGTCCCAACTTGTTCCATGCGCGTGCCCTTGACATCAAAGTGTAAATGCAGCATGATATCTTTGAAGTGGTTTCTGACCATAGTTTTTTTAGATCAGTGGATTTCCCATTTTCGCCAACCATCTTGCATCTTGCGTTTTGCATGGATGGAAGTTTTATCCCCCCCTCACAAGGAGGATGGCAATGAACCCCAATAGCTCAGGGAGGGCCATGAACCAGCTGTCATCTTCTGTCTGACGTTCATGCTGAACAACACAGTCCCGAATAGTCTGAAGCATGTTCAGAATGAGGAAACAGGAAACTCTGTAAGCGAGTCGACACCGTACCTCTGACCAAAGCAGTAGGCTCTTCCTCAGCAGTGTAACATTCAATTGTGCTGTGATGGAGAGGCCTCCCAACCTTTTCTGAATGCCACATCGTGCCAATGTTTGCCTGTTCTGTTGGCACAGTGTGTCTCCTCTCTGTCGTCCTCTCTTTTCTGATGGCAATGAAATCTCCTCATCTGTGATCTGATTTCTGAGATCTGAGCAATGAAAACCTTCAGCAATGTAAAGATATATGTTGTTTCACTTGTTTATTTTAATTTTTTGTGTTGAATTCTAGTTGAAACTATAAATTCCAAAACATGTCAAATAGGCCTCCTTTGCCCCCCCAGTCCAAGAAACATGTGGTTAAATTAAATGACTAAATTTCTCATAGGTGTGTATGTGAGTGTGCCGGGTTATTTATCTATGTGGCCCTGCAATGGACTGGTGACCCATCCAGGGTGTACCCCTCCCCAGTTGCTTGTGACTAGCTGGGATGTGCTCCAGCAGACCCCTGTGATCCTGACCAGGATGAGCAGGCACAGAAAATAAATGGATAGACAACTGCTAGAATCAGCAAATGAGAACAAGATGTTCATGAAATCTTATCAAAAGAAATATCAGTCTGAGTCCAGCTAAAGGACTATCTCTTCTCTCTCAGAGTCAAATGGGTTGACCTGCTCCAGGATCATTTTCAATGTCTGCTCAGGGTAGTAAAATTAAGGCATCTTGGTTTTTCAGTTGACAAGCTGGGAGTCAAAGTTTGTCAGAGCTTGGAGGCTCTTTTGAAGCAGAAAAACCTCCCCCACCCTGATCTGAGTAAAGAATGTGGTTAGCTAGGGCATGTCTTCATCCAGATGATCAGGTAGTTGGTGCTGCATTTACAAATGAAAGGTGGCTAATTGAAGGCTGTTGAATTAGTCATTTCGAGCCACCCAGCCATTTGGCTGTGCTCTGGACGCTGCAGGGGGAGTGAAAAATCCTGGGTGTTCTAGTGTTAAAAATAAATGGTTATGAATTAAAAATGTCAAGTTTGTGAACTGGGCTTGTTAGCTTTTTATTTGGAATGACTTTGGTCATTTTGTGGCTCACTTCATTTAGACTGAAAGTAACGTTTTGAAAATCAGTTTATAATTTTCCACCTTTGGTAACATCACATCACCAGCTGTGACACTCGTCCCGCCCCATGGTGCGTAGTGGAAAGCCATTACAGAGCTATTATGAGTGTGATATTATTTACCAATGTGATCCCCATCCTTTTGTCCTCCAATGGCCAGTTTCATGTTGAAGGCTGTATTTCGTGCAAATTCAGCGTTTTTGAGTTTTGAAAGGCATTATAATGTTCTTTTCTCACAAAAAACAACCCCAAAGTGTTATTTTCATCCATTCATGTATTTCTGAGTGTTCCTCTAAAAACCTGCTCTCTGGGCACCAGCCCCTCCCAATCCATGAAAACCAGCGGTTCCTCACATTGTGACATCACAAAGTGAGGAACCGCCCCTTCCAGGAAGGGTCTGCACTGCCAGCTCTGCCCCCAGGCTAACAGACACGCCCACTTTCTCCTAGCAGTGATCGTCAAATGGTTTCCTTTTCTTTGAACAATAGGTTTATGGGTTTTATGACCTGGAACCCTCATTTATGTAAAAATAAACAAATAAATACTTTGGCCCTGAACCTATTCTATGAAAGCTTCATGTTTCGATAGATTTATGGAAATGCACTTTCCACGACATTGTAAATTTTCTTAGAAAGCGTTAATACATGGCCCTTTTTGATTTTATTCTTATTTATACTGTTTTGATGCACTTCACGTTTTCTTAGAAGCTAGAATGAAGACTTAAACAAAACCACAATAATGACATCACTGGAGGTGAGAGAAGCATCTCTGACCTTTGACCACACAGCTCATTACAGCTTTCTGTCTCCGACCTGACTTCTGGTAGGAAACAACATTTGTGTTTTTTGTTGTGTTGTGCACTACAAACATGGTCTAGGGTCTACAGTGGTGTCCTGGATTTGTCACATAACAGTGGGAGTGGCTCCAGTTGCTGTGGGAAGCTGTGAAGGTCTCAGCAGGACTTACGGGCGCACAGGTCTGAGCTTTCGAAGAAGCCCGGACAGCACTGCGTGCGGCGCCGGTACATGGTCCTCACTCCTCTTCTGTAGGCCGTCTTGTAACTAATCCTGCACACAAACAAGTTTCCACCCAAAAGTCACTTCCCGACTTAAGGAAGATTTAAAAAAACATTCTTCAGATAAACAAAGAACCCGCTCTGTCTGAGACATAAAATCAGAAACACTCCCTTCAAATTGTTTTAGCACACTTAGGGGCGTGGCATTTGTTTTCCATATTTGACCCCTCCCTTGGCCGTTAGCTGCAGTCCTAGTTGAGCTCAGGGATCATTTTCTGATTTAACCCCCCAAACCGACCCCTAAATCTGAGAGTCCGTACGGGAGGATCTGTGTCTGCTGCTTTTGTTTGGATCCAGTCAAATCCGATGACACATGTGGGAGGAGCTTACTGCTAAACAGTATTTTACAGGCACATATATAATGGAAGACATGAACGATGATAAGAGCTTGGCCTGATTTTGCAGAGCTGCACAAAAGCATCGGTACTCCCGTGTCCGTGTTGATGGGATCATTCAGGGACTCTCCCAGTACTGTGAGGCTTCCCATCTGCTGTAGGAGCTGCGCCTGAATTACAGCTGCTTCCATCCCTAAATAGTCAAAATGATACGTAGGGAACATGTTTATTCATGCCCTGATACAAATATGAAAAACCTCAGAACACTGAGGTCAAAAGGCAATGATCCACTTGTCTCCCATGTTGGTTTTGGACTCCAGCTGCTGTTCACATTATTACTACTAGAGCTATGTTCCTGATTGGCTCATGTGATGCAAACTTCCCCAACGGTCAGATAATTGAACCCTAAAAACAATGTGTAGCAAAGAATTTGGCGTGTGTCCGAATTTTCAACACACTATCCTCCTCCCCTGCGGCGCCACAACGACGAAATGCGCTGCTGCCACGGTCTAATCGCGCTGCGGGACCGCCCATCTCAGCTGTACATTGACTTAACACTGACACAGCTTTGGAGTCCATTTAAGACCCAGCTGTAGATTAGAAACCACAATCTCCCAGGATGGACACCTCCGCCAGAAACTCTGGAGGAGGGGGTCTAATGGAAAACACCCCAGGTCATCCAAGGCAGCAGCAAGTTTACCATCAACATAGTTCAATGTCAGTTTTTAACTCTCCATCACTGTCAGACATTTCTATACAGATACAGATTCCTAATGAAGCCCCACAAATGTGTAAGGAACTGGGTTTTTAGGATAACTGGGGATTCTCTGAAGAACAAATGAGAAGACACAAGCACACCCCAACACACTCCCTCTATACACCCACCCAGGCTCTCCAGCTTGGATTGAATGAAGTTTGCAAAGCTGAAACTCAAGGGGAATTGATCAATGTTATCGTTGTGTTCAGTGAACATCATTGAGTCTTGCACTGCCACTTACCTGTGCCTTGTGCACTTGAACCAGTTGAGGATGTCAGTACAGCGCGTGTAGTAGACTTGGTCAAAGGCATGAGCGTAGGACTCCTGCACAGTCATGGTGTAGCTGCAGGGAAGGACAACCACAGCTGAAAGTGTGCAGACCAGAGTCTGACCCTCAGAAATGCTCAACAGTACACTAAGGGCCACTCTGCACTCAACAAACATGTCTGGCTCCGGGTCATCGGTCACATTCAACTGTTTCATTCAGCGCATAACAGACCCATCGGCCACCCCCTCCCTGACAGACATCTACTGATTGCCTCAGCAGGGCAACCAGATTCAACAAAGACTGCCCTCATCCAGCCCCCTCCCCCCCATTCATCAACTTACTGCCCTCCAGCAGACGCTGGGATGGGGTCAGGACAAAAACCAGGAGACTGAGGAAAAGCCTTTTCCCACAAGCAGTCCCTTCATCAAACACCCACTAACATAAGCACCCCCCATGACACTCAATCTGGACCCCTGTTGGAAATTAAACTTCTGTGTCTATTTACTCTGTTTATTTTTACACACTTAATCATACATCTCTTTATTTATTAATGCCACTTTGTCCAAAGCTCATATTTGAACACTGACACTCCCTTGTTTTTCTGTTTGTTTTGACCGGACTAACTTCGTTGCAATGAACTATTGATTCAATTCAATTCAACTTTATTTATATAGCCCAAAATCACAACAACAGTCGTCTCTTATTGTAACAACAATAAATAATTCTGATTCTGAAAAAGTCTCAACTCTTTATGCTGGTTTCTCATCCTCCCATGAATGAAAAAGGCGTTCATTACAGCCTGATGGAGTTCAAACTGTATTTCAGTAGAGCACATTGTGGTTTGCAGTGTGGTCTGGGTTCTGACCAGCAGCAGAGAAAAGGACTCGCTCTGTCTAACAGTTGATGTTGTAGCTCTGGACCAGGGCAAAGGAGTGAGTCTTCTTTGCAGCCAAAACAGAGAAATGTTTCCTCCTAAAAAAAGTGACAGCACCAGCAGGAAGCAGCTGAGGAGAGCATCAGCACTGAAGTCCAGAGTGAAGCTAAAACCAAGGATGCTAGCAGGATGAGTCACGGCCGACCGGAGCAGCAGCCAGACTCCATGTGGCTCACAGCTCCTCATGGAAAACACAGGAAGCTTCCCCAACAGACGGAAAATAGACGTGTGACTGAGGTTAGTTTGGTTTTTCATTTTGGGCACAAAAATCTAAAATAAAAAAAGGGGGGGGGGGGTGCAACACAACAACAAAAGTATTTTTAAATACTTAACTGCATGAATGTTCACTTCAGGGTTCAGTTGGAGCTCAGTCTGTGTGTGTGTCGGCTTCTGTTGCTGTTCTTCACTTTACTTCATGAAAACAACATCATACTACTTTATTTTAATCCATAGAATAGATGTGTATTTTCAAATAAACTTCTCATTTTATTAGAAAAAAGGATTACATGAGGAGAAACAACAGAACCACAGGTAAAATGCAGACTGAAGAGCGTCCCCTCCTCATTTGTGTCTCTCAAAAAAGCAGGAATCAGCCTGAAAAGGAGTCTGGGCCATAGAATGAAGAACCAAGCTGAGCTGTGGGTCAAATCTAGGTCAGGTCCGGTCCAGAACACCTGCTGTGAATGCGTCCTCAAACGCTGACACGTCACATCTGTTGCAATACGCTTCTCACTTAATAATTAATATTTCTGTGAAGCAACGGAAGAGTCTGGACATAAAAAGTTCAAGCTCCTCCCTCTGAAGGTTTTTCCACCTGATGTGTATCTGAATCACCGCTTTGACCTGAAGTGCTGTCCGTCATCTGATGGAGTGGAGCAACAATTGCTATCATCTTCTCAGCTAACATCCATCTGTTGTTTCCTGCTGATAACTGGAGCAGTGCAGGGCAGGGAGGCCACTCCACCAATCACCTCAGTGTCACCCTGAAACTTGTCATGTGCCCCCCCACCATTAGCCGGCCCCCTGCAGGGACAAATCCTTTCTAGATGTGAGGTGTAGCTGTGCAGACGCACCTCTCCCAATGGCTGCAGACGTTGGGGTCGTCCGGGTTCAGGAACAACGCCAGGGGCAAGAAGCTCCACAGGCCGAGCCACAGCAGAGCCCCCCCAGCCCCCATCCTCTTTCCAAAGCTCTGAAAGACAGAACGTTTCCTCAAGATCACAGAGTCAAGGTGCAGATCAACTGCAGACATTTTCTGCTATCTGCTCAAAATATTCACATAAAGGTTATTTTCTATGACAGCAGTGTAGCGGCAACTTCCCTGTTGAAGCCCCTGGAGGAGCCGATGGCTTCAGTTCCTTTATGATTGTATGAATTAATGAACGTGATTGACAAAGGGCAGAACGTGATGACTGCAAAGAAAACAACTTTGTTGTTTGGTGTGAAAGTAGCAAAAACAGCCACCAGCAGAAATGAGCAGCCCAAAATATACACTCCAACATAAACACATGCACACACACACCCTCTCAAACACATACACGCACACACATTTTCATGGAAGGTGGGACCTAGGACCATCTGTCCCCTACCCCTTCCCTGGTGGGGGGTACGGGGTCCTTGGTAACGGCGGCCGTGTCCCCTGGGTGCCGGTTTCCTGGGCCCGGCGGTGCTCTCTCCGCGCGGGGGGGGGTCCACATTACACCTGAGCCGGGGGTGTCCGTGTCCCTGGGGGGTGGGTCCTGGTCCTTGCCCCTGGGTGCTGGGCCCCGCCAAATCTCCAACTGTGGCTGAGCCTGGTCGGGC
>CM074489.1:1211946-1264835 GCA_037389245.1 Oryzias sinensis
CGAGAGAAATGTAGAACATGAGTAGAATCTGGAGAAAATGAATGGGAAACTGCTCAAACTACTCAAACCTTTGCTTCACAAAATGCCTGACTTGGAGGAAACAAACAAAATATGAATTTTAGGTTTAACACATAATTGTTATTGGTTCTGTATAAATCAGCCAAAGTTATAATACCTTTCTTCTTCCAGATAGCAAATTCCACATATGAAGAGGGGCTTTTGACAAAGTGGAACATGTATAGAATTTTGGGGAATATGGTTGGCTTTCTTAATTGGATGTAATTTGCACCGAAAATTTCCCCGGTAATTGATGCAGTGGGGGATGAGAGTGTCACGGTTTGAGTTTCTCTGCTTTTGTTTTTGTTTTGAGTTCTGCTTCCTGTTTTATTTTGAAAGGTTTCCTGTTTTGCATCATGCTTTCGAGTTTGACTTTTGGTCCCAATCTGTCCTGATCATTTCCACCTGGGTCTCGTTTGCATGTATGTATTTAAGTCCTGTCTGTCCCTTCCTCCTGGGGAAGCTGGTCCATATTATGCTCTTCCCCTGGTTCTGTGCAGGTTGCTGGTTTCCGTCTCGAGTCTCGAGTCTCGAGTCTCGAGTCTCGAGTCTCGAGTTTGGTTTGCCGGCATAGCAGTGGTTTTTAGTTTGGATGAAAGACTTTGTTCACCTGGAACTCCTGCCTCCTCCGCCCTAACCTCCATCCGTGACAGAGAGAATAAGAAAAATGTACGCAGTGATAGATTAGCAATCTGCTCCCAGGTCGTCCTGGGCTGTCGTCCCGGGACAGCCTCTCCTCTTCACAGCCGGAGGAGGAAGATTTCCCAGCATGCCCTGGTACACTCAGGCACAGATATCAGCACTATCTGCAAAAAGTCCCACCGAGCTCCTGGGAGGATGCTCTTCTTGTCACACAGATAAACTGCCTCATAATTGATGGGCGCAGAAAAGAAGTGAGGCGGTGGGGTTAAAAAAACCCAGGAGGCATTTTCTGATTGTTTTTTACGTTCTGTGAAGGAAAGACTAGATTCAAGTCAAACTCTGTACGGTCTCTATAATATAAACTCCACTGTGTTTCATAATGTCTCCAAAGCTGCTGTCAGAGCAGCTGCAGGCTCTTCAGGTCCATAATTCAATAAAGCAGCTGAATGAATGTGCTGCCAAAGGGAACCTGTCCTGATTCAGTCAGAGAATATTGCTGCTGCCCTGCACTTCACTTCCTTGCATTTGTTTTCATTTTATTATACTAAACAAATGAACTTGTGGATTTTTGTGCATGTTGCCGCAAGTCCTAAAGTCAAACCAGCAAACTGCCCAGACCTCTGAGAAATAACAGCTACAAAAGTTGAGTAGTGCTCTGAGGATAATTACAAATAAGTGATTTATTCTCTAAATGAAAAGTAGAAATCAGCCTGAGATGCAGAATGTAAACCCAGAGATGACGTCAGCATCAGATGGACATGTTTCCTCTTTGTCTATTTGTCCAATTAAAGACATATTCTAGGTGAAAATGACCAAACTGTTTGTGGAAGAATCCACTAAGACCACCTGAAAAAGCCAAATGTCCCTGAAAACAGGAGGAGTTTCCTCTGCAGTTTGTTATGGAGGTCGCGAAACGCAAAACAACCTCATGGTTCAGACGAGGGAAAAATAACTACAGGAAAATATTACTATGTCAAAACTTAGGGAAACAAAATCTGTTGGAAAAGAGGGCAAGGGTTTGGGCCGCCGTTCTGTCGCTGTTACCATGACAACGTGCCGTACCAAATAGTTCACTCCTTATAGAAAAGGATATAAATGTGAAAAATAAAAACGTTAAAGAACTAACATTAAATGTAATCTCTATTAGGTTTGTGTGTGACCATGGAGGATGCAGGATGATCCCTTCCAGGTTTCTTTTATTCCAGGTTTCCATTATTCCAGGTTTCCTTTATTCCAGGTTTCCTTTATTCCAGGTTTTCTTTATTCCAGGTTTCCATTATTCCAGATATCCTTTATTCCACGTTTCCTTTATTCCAGGTTTCCTTTATTCCAGGTTTCCTTTATTCCAGGTTTCCATTATTCCAGGTTTCCTTTATTCCAGGTTTCCATTATTTGATTTGAAATGGTTTATTTCAAGCAATCAAATAGGAGTAATACACAAAAGCAATATAATCATCAGTTATACATTCATACAGTAACTAATCAAACTTAGGATAATTAGACATAATAAATAAATATTGCTTGAAAGGGAGTGGAAAGAAGCGAACTTATATAATCCCACCCCGTTATACTATAACCATTTTATTTCATGATTTATCAATATCCGGTTCCTAGGTTTTATCAGACAGAATTAAGAATCATAAGGTATCAATAAAGCATGTGCCAAAGATGAAATTACTTAAGTACTACGTCAAAAATAACTTTAGAAATCAACATGGCAAATGCAGCATCTGAAATATATGCAAATTATGTTACTTTTAAAAGTCATTCATATACTTTAAAACATAATACTATATCAGTAAAATAGACGCAACACTGTTTCAGGAGTTTTCATTGCAAAATTTCATCAAGTATCAAAAGTTAAAAACATGTGCAAAATTATGCTACATTAGGAAAGATTTTTGAATCATTTTATCAATTTTAGGAGCTAGTGAAGTTATATCATCAAAAGTCAATCAATTTAACAATTTTCAATAAGTGATTAATCATTTGTTTTACTTTTTTTTTTAAAAATTTGTATTTTTTGTATTTTTTTATAATAAGGTAATGCTGTAAGGGAAAAAATAAAAAGGGTCCATAATCTGTCGATTGTCCAAGGTTGGTATTTCTTCTTTTACTGATAACAGCCATTCTTCTTGGTTTAAACAGAGTTTATAGTTCTCTTCGATGTTATGTCTGCAGACATTAGATTCAGGTCCATATCCTTCTTCAGCTGATATCAGCTGCGGTGAAAGTTGAGGTCAAGTTGTCCGCAGGTCAGAGCTCCGCTGTTATTCAGGTGACGTCAGACATACAGAGAAAGTGATGATTCCAGGTGTCATATTTCTTGAAATTATTCGGCTCTTTGATTTATTACTCCACGTTGATTCAGACGACCGTGATCAAGCACTTCTCAAAGTCCTTCATGGTGTTCACGACCATAACCCTGGCTCGGTCCTCTGGACCTAGCGGTTTGACATAAATCCTGCAACCTTTAACCCAAGTGTTCTCAATCTGCTTACGCTTCCTGAGAAGCCGTGCATGTTTTGAGATTTCAGCATTCCTTCTGGTCAGATGGTCGTTCAGATAGGCAGCCGAACCTTTCAGGATTTTCCTTTGGTTCATCAGAGCTAGCTTGTGTTTGTGATTCACAAACCTGATGAGGATCGCTGGTTTATCCGTCTCCTTTCTCCTGGGGAGCAGGTGGCAGGTCTCGATGGTATTGAGATCCAGGGAAATCCCTTTAGATGTGAGGAATGAATGTATTTGCTGCTCCAAAGACACAGCACCGATCTCCGTATTGGCACTGCTAGCTACGCTAGCGCTAGCATTAGCAGTGCTAGCTCCAGCTGAATTCAGCTTCGCTCGAGGCTTGATTGGTACTCCAGTGAGAATGACATTATTCATCCTTACTTGCTGTTCCACATCGTCCAGTCTTTTCTCCAGAATCTCGACCCGGTTTTCTCCCTGCTCGTTTTGAGCCCGAAATCTTCGGAACTCTTCCATCATATCCCAAAGTGGCGTTAGTTTAGCCGACACTTGATCCATAAAACTTTTCAGCGTTTCTTGAATAATGTCAAGAGATTTTTTGAGCTCTTCATATTCCTGGGGTTTCTTCGGGGGCATGGTCAGCTCTCTTTTTGGAGAAAATCAACTTCTTAAGTAATTTGAAGATAGTATCCGCAGAGAGCCGCGACCACGCGTCTTGCCTTAACCCCGGAAGCCGGAAGAATTATTCCAGGTTTCCTTTATTCCAGGTTTCCTTTATTCCAGGTTTCCATTATTCCAAGTTTCCATCAAATGAACGTTCTTGGCGTCGGACGGTGCAGGCATTGATGTCTGATAACGAACGCCTCATCAGGCATCATCCCTAACATATCCGCCGAATGAGAGCATGGACCTTTGCCAAACACTGAACTGGAGTTTCACCTGGAGACCTTCTGAAGATGAAGTTACATTTCAGTGAAACATGAACCTCGAGGACCAGGGAAAACATGAGGGATGTAATGAGATGGATAAACACAAAAGCTCCTCAGCTCTGGAGTTTACCTCATATTCAAACTCAGGGATGAAAGGTTAATTCTGGCTAAATGAAAGAAAACCTTGTGAAGCAAAAGCAGTTCACCATAGATCCTCAAATAAAGCCTTTGAAGCCTCACAGAGCTGTCAGTCATAATTGGTGTGTCAATGTGACATTGCTGCAAACATTAAAGTCAAAGACAGAAAATGTCTTTCCTCAGAAATCCACTTCAGATTCCCTTCAGAGAACATGAAGGTGTTTCCAATGCACAGTAGCACACAGCAACCCCCCCCCCACTTAACACTAGACTGAAGGTCATCTTCAGCCTCTTTTATGAAAAAAACTGAACTTTCCTGCAGATGGGTGCTTCATTTTCTTTATTGTCATTCTCACTGCTAATCAGACAAACAGAACTGAGGATTATTGAGACTTTTTATTTAGGTGAGCAGAGCTTTGACTCCCCAACGATCAGCGACTGATGCTCCTGTTCCCTCTCTAGTCGCTGTTGCAAACAGGTTTGCTGGGATTTACTGAAGTTCTCCACCTGTTCTCACTTCATCACACCTGGCAGGTCTGAAGGCCCAATTCCTGAAGGTCACCATGTTAATTGTTGATTTTAGGTCCAATGGCTGCCCCTCATGTGTTTTGTTGTAGAGTTTCAGCAACAAGCATCGTGGTGAGTGGTTTTACAGGACAGAATGGGGGTGTCTGCTCATTACTGCTTAGCTGCTGTCCTACTGACCACTATTGAAGCTCACAGAGTCTGCAGCCAGCTGAAGTCAGAGAGGAGCATTCATGATGAGCCAATGGTCTTTCCTGCTGGGCCTTTCTGTAAAGCGTCTGTTGCACCTCAAATGCTGAGTTGGACCAGAATAGTTCTAGGTTCAGAGGAGCAGTTGAATAGACTAAATTAAATAAATAACCACAGACCACAATTAGGAAGTTTTGTAACTTATTTATAAGTGGTTGGGAATTAACAAAAACACTTTCAAATAATTCCAGAACATGAACAATTAAACCTGATAATTGGTTGGTCAAATTTTACCTTGCAAGGTTTTCAGAAAAATACTCTTTAGTTCAATTTTAAACCCAATATACCAGGTTGCTATAAAAAAATATAAAATTCTCTTAATCAAAACAATATTTAAAAACAGAAATACAAGTCTGTTCCGTCCTTGGGCAGTTCTTTCAGATCCAGGTGATTGGCACCTGTGGAATGAAGGTAGTCACTCTCCTACCACGATTGAACGCAGTGTTCAGTTTCCTCTTTCAGGCACTCAGAGTTCCAGGTTAAGGTTGTTTCTTTTCAGACTCCAGTTGGGTGGCTCGCCATCACCATACTTCCGTCATTTGCTGCGGTGTGGGAACTGGGCACTCGTGACAGTGGTGAATTCACACAAACGAAAAAAACCTGACCAAGTCCTTTGTAAATGTGAAACAAAACAAAACGTGTTATCTGGGAGACAATATCTGGAAGACAATTGTCTTTCTGTCAAGAAAAAAACATAAATGAATGGGAACAACTCGCTCACGTCCTCTCAACAGTCTGAGGTCCAGCTGACAGATCTCACATCTGACGTATCCCTCCGCACATGTTGTTCTGTCCTTCCCAACCTACAGCGCCCTCTACAGGATAACAAATAACTTATCCCACAAGTTCTAGTAACCTGGGTTACACTTCCAGCTTCAGTGAAGAAGACAGCCGCTTACCGCCAAACAAACCGTCACATCCGAGGTTTGGATGCAGAAGTGAGATGATGACTCTCAGCTCCATTGCTGTTCAGGGTACGAGTGCTGAACGGACTCCTCTTAACATTTCCTCATCCTGTTCCACAAAGCTGCAGCCATCTGATGCAGGCATGTCTGTCATGGCTGTGTGGTCAGGAGTAGAAAGCTGGGCTTAGCTTGTCACGCTGCAAATGTTATCTCATTACAGCCACATGACAGCCAACCAGACAACGGAAGTGCTCAGGAAGAGAATGAAACTCCAGCAAACTGATGACTGCAAAGCAAACTTCACTCTGAATCCCTTTTCCTTCAGCTCTGAAGGACTGGAAGGTTTCCACCAGAACAATGTGACTGTGTGTCTGCATGCGGCTTGGCTAGGATTTCTCTAAGTATGACCATTCAACGTGGCATTATGAGTCCAATTGTGTTTCGTTCTGAGATGAAGATGCTAATCAACGCTTTTCTATCTTCTCATCCTAATTATTCTAACTCCATCTTCACATGCTTGAGCAAAAAATCTCTAGAACGGCTCCTTGTTTTCCAGAACGCTGCTTTTAACTCATTTATCCAAGTTTTCACTTGTCACCCCGTTTTTAATCCAGCTGGACTGGCTCTTTATTTGTTTGGTTTGCATTTTAAAATCCTGGTTTAGTCATCCAGAGCTCTTAACCACCAAACACAGGTCTATAGGAAAGACCTCATGCAGCCGTCCACTCCCAGCAGGTCCCTGAGGTCATGTAACCAGCAGGTCCCTGAAGTCATGTGACCAGCAGGTCCCTGAGGTCATGTGACCAGCAGGTCCCTGAGGTCATGTGTCTCATCGGTTGTCCCAGTGGTTGTCCCATCAGTTGTCCCATCAGTTGTCCCAATGGTTTTCCCATCGGTTGTCCCATCAGTTGTCCCATTGGTTGTCCCAATGGTTGTCCCATTTGTTGTCCCAATGGTTGTCCCACTGGTTGTCCCAATGGTTGTCCCATCAGTTGTCCCAATGGTTGTCCCATCGGTTGTCCCAATGGTTGTCCCATCAGTTCTCCCAATGCTTTTTTTTTCTTCTTTTTTTTCTAACTTGTCCTGTCCAACAGCTGGGCAGGCAGATGAGAGCTGAGGGCCTCTTGTGTTGGACATATTTTACTTTAACAAGAGGGGTTGTTAATCTTCAGACAAACCAAAGGTACGTCTGGATAAACCCCTTTTGTAATTGAGGCCAAACTTTATTAATTTCAATTATGTTTGAAAATCTTTTGTTTTGGACCGGACGGAAAAGGAAAGAAGGGAAGAAGACAGAGGGATGTTAGAGAAAGGGGGGGTGATAGTGAGAGGGGGGGGGGGTGAGACCATGAAGCAGCATAGAGTAGACAGGTTTACTGGTTGTTATCATTATGGTAAGGTTAAAATGTAGTACAAAAAGGGCGGGGCCTGTCCACACACACACTGAAATGTTATCAACACACCTGCTAGCTGCAAAAATGTCCACGTGTCAACATGTACACAAAACAGATAGTGTTCACACGCATACTTGTGCCTTTAAACCAACTAGTGTGAAATCTTTCATTCATTCAATCATGCAAACTGTTAGTGCAAAGGTGAGCTAACACCTGTGCTCAGGTGAGTGTTTATGTTCTTCTAAAATGGATGCTGGAATGTGAAAAGAAGGAGGAGGAGCGCCCAGCCACCCCCACACCCAGACCCCCGCCGCAGCAGCAGCGGCAGCCGGAACTCCCAACGCCACACGGCAGCAGGCAGGGAACAACCGCCCCCCGGGCGACAAAGACCGCCACCCAGGCCAGGGCCAGCAGGACCGCCGCGAGGCCCCCAGAGCCAGAGATCAGGGAGACGCGGAGGGAAAGAGAGCGCCGCCCCAGCCCAACCAGGAAAGCAGCCCCCCCGCCGCGCCGGGAGAGCCCAACGCAGGGCCCCACCGGAGAAGGATGCCCACAGCTCCAGACGAGCACCCCACCACCACCCTTGTCCCATCGGTTGTCCCAATGGTTGTCCTATCTGTTTTCCCATCGGTTGTCCCATCAGTTGTCCCATTGGTTGTCCCAATGGTTATCCCATCGGTTGTCCCAATGCTTGTCCCATCGGTTGTCCCAATGCTTGTCCCATCGGTTGTCCCAATGCTTGTCCCATCGGTTGTCCCATCGGTTGTCCCATCAGTTGTCCCATCGGTTGTCCCAGTGGATGTCCCATTGGTTGTCCCAATGGTTTTCCCATCAGTTGTCCCAATGGTTGTCCCGTCGGTTGTCCCAGTGGTTGTCCCATCAGTTGTCCCAATGCTTGTCCCAATGCTTGTCCCATCAGTTGTCCCAGTGGTTGTCCCATCAGTTGTCCCAATGCTTGTCCCATCAGTTGTCCCAGTGGTTGTCCCATCGGTTGTCTAAATGGTTGTCCCATCGGTTGTCCCAGTGGTTGTCCCATCGGTTTTCCCATTGGTTGTCCACAATAACCCCAGATAGATTGTGGATGCAGCTGTTTCACCTCCACACAGTAGGTGGCAGTGTGCACTCTTTTTGTTTGTGTACTTTTTGGCACTTCTGGGATACAACAAATCAAACTTTATGACTCCTTTAGGATTTGTTGGCTTTGCTTGTAGGTTAGATTCCCTAACTTGCATAACTCTTTACCCCGTTACACAAGAACAGATTACTGATCTTGTAAAAAGTCTGGAAGAGCTAAAATTGAGTTTGATATTTTCCCACCGTCCACTAGAACAATGAATAAAATAGAAGTGAATTGAATGTCCATGAATGTAGCTGAGCGATTACGTTAGTCCAATAACCTGGGTAAGGTCAAACTAAAGGAAAGCCCCTGAAATGTTTTTCTTGTTAGACATTTCAATAAGTAACAGCAAATGTCAACAAATGACTTAACAGATGAGTGTCACAAATATCAGTTATCGTGGGAATGTCCAACAAACGAACGCCTCAACTCGGCCTGGACTCATATTGAAGTGTTAATAGATAAATCATCTGCAGGTGGGCGGCCCGGCTCACAGCACGAATGTCTGGAGAAAATCGATTTTTTCTGTTTGCAGCTGACTTAGTTTAGCCAGGAGCCACGCTTCTGAGCGGGTAACTTCAGCTCCAACCAAAGAGGCGCCAGCCAGAACTAAAACTTTGAGGACGCCGTTCACGAGTGGGATATCTGGAGGTAACCAGGAAAGAAGAGGCAAAAGGGTCAGGATGGAGATGAGACAAAGGAGGATGGATGGAGATTACAAAGAGATTCGCTTTGAAAATAAAAAGGAAAAAACATTTCTCTGAATAAACGGTCACGTTTTAGAGTGGAGGACATAAGAATCACAGTTAGTGGTGTGTTAAACCATCATCAAGAGTTTAAAAGACAAACATATACTGTACAACAAAGTTCCAGTAAGATGAGTAGAGTCATTGATTGACAGAAGATTATTACTGAACAAAGCTGATATTAAAAAAGGACTCTAATCCAGGAAACGGAGCCGGAAATGGGTTTGGTCAAGTGTAAATGTGAAAACAGTGATGTGTTAAAGCTTTCATGACCTGATCAAGAACCTTGTGTTTCCATCAGTGATGTGTCCTGAGACTCTAAAGCAGCAGGGACAGAATCAGATACTGAAGAACACGTGGCATAGCCTTAGAACATCCGTGGCTATGGGCGAGTTGACCTGAATGTGCCAAACAGAAGAAAACATTTTCACTTTGGGGTCAAATGTACTCAAGATTGAGGAGGCTCTTGGCTTTGGGGCGGTCTGGATCTCAATTGTAAACTGGAACATGAATAATTTGAGCCTGATTGAGGAAGTGTGTAGTTCATTAATGTCCCAAAGCAGACAGGACAAACAAACAGGACAGAGCTGCACCCAACAGCTCCTTTGTCTGTTTCACGGTGTCAGAAGATTTCGATTTAGAAAGGTTTAGTATTTTTGTCAAACATGATGGGAATTCTGCTTTGGCCATCAAGAGCGTCCATCTATGAGGCTTCACTTTGATACCTCTGCTTATGAAGCGGGTCATACGAGTCTGGCCCAGGTCTGGGAATCCGTTCAGACGAGTCCCGGCTGGGACCCGTCCCGGCCTGCACAGGTCCAGCATCTGTGACCATATCGTCAGCCGGGGTGTTCAGTGTGTAACCACATTACTGATGCCTTCAGGGTCGCATTCATTAGGTGTTGTAATGGTCATCCCCCCCCCCACTCTAGTGGGTCCTCCAGGCAGCAGCTCTTAAAAATCTTTCATGTTGCTTTTCATCCTCTTTCCTTCCTCCCGCCTTTGTTGCAGGATGAATAAGAGGTGGAGAGCTGGCAGGCTGCTGGCCGTAGTGCTCCCTCCATTACCCCCCCCCCCCCCATGATGGGTGATGTTTGGTCACTGTTTCATCCTGACGAAGCACGACTCCATCGGCTCCACATGCACAGACACACTATTCTAACGCTTCCTCTAAATATCTTTTATACGAGTGAAGTCAGAACTACCTCAGAACTCCGATGTTTATGTTCATCAGGCATCAAACCAGAGATCTTCCTCTGTGATAATGTGGGCGGAGCCCCAGACGCCTGGTTAATGTTATAGAAGACAAACTGCTATTTCATGAAGACAAAGAGTCCAAACCAGGTCTAATGCTAATAGTAAATTGACACAGTGGTGAAGTGGTTAGCACTCTTGCCATGAATATTAACTCCCCCCCCACACACACCCCACCCCACCTCACCTCACCTCACCTACAGTAATAAAGTTTGGGGGAATAATTACAATTTTCTACATATTTCTCTGCAGAGGGAAGATGGTTTCACAAACCGGGCCAACATGGCCCATCCCCCGCTTAGATTAATACTATATGGTATTAATATTCATATGCTAAAAATGTTGAATTCCTATTATTATTGTTAATAAAAAAACTTACTGTTAACTTGTTTGAGTTAAACTGAACAATAACAATTCGTTTTTATTCGACTGCTAGAAGTTAGAAGCTGGGGAAAGTATGGTGCACTGGGGTTCTGTCCTCCATTCTTATCTACTTCCACTCTATTCTTGATCACTCGTTATTTATCAATTAGTTCTTCATGCCTCTGTTTAGTGTGGTGCCAATCATCACTCCCACTGTGGGAGTGGGAGTGCTTCCAGATTCCAGTTGACTCATCCGTGCTCCTGTTCCTGACCGAGTACCTCCTCCTACACCTGGCTGTGGATCCTGTCTCTGACCCCCAGCCGTCCCCCAACTCCATCTGGATGAAGCTCATCTGCTGGACTATTTTAACATGTAGTTGTAGAGTTGGATAAGTTAATTCTCTCCAAGAGTTCTGGTACATCGCCTGTCCGTCCTGGGGGAGGATCCCTCCTTCATGTGGACACCCCTGAGGTTTCTGTTTTTTTTCTAGGAATCTGTTTTTCCTTGCAGAGAAGTAGGGTGTAAGCGCAGAGACCCAAAGTACAGTTTGTTGTCCCATTACTCAGCCACAGTACGGTAAATAGGGATGAGGCTATCTTACAAAGGTGAGCCCTAGCATGGTTCAGTGGACCACATCAGGTGAATGTCTGGGGTGCTCACTAAACGAGCCAAGGCAGGATTTTAAAATAATTAAAATTAAAATACAATGTCATTTATGTGACAAAAATAGGTCCTTTAGAAATCTATCAAAAAGTCTTAACCCATAAGCAAATTTTATTTAAATAACCAAAAAAACAAAACAAAACAAATCTACCCATAGTGTAAGAAAAATGGGCTTAGAATTCTTACTTTATTCCAATTATTTTGCTATTGAAAGATGTTCTTTATATGATTTCTTTTTTTTTTGCAAGACAGAAAGTAAGACAAATTTATCTAAAAACAAGGATTACATTGTCCGTTAACCCTTGTGCCATCTTAGGCACTTTAACATTGGGAGGTGGGTCATCTAGACCCACTAGACAGTGGGGTCATCTAGACCCACTAGACAGAGCTCTGAACCTTTTTTCTTCAATGATTTGTGATCTTCACTGGTGTCCATGGATTACATGAAATCTTTCCTCCTTTATCCACCTTTGTCATGGTAGGAGAACACCTCAATGGAAGGGGGGGTCATAGGATAGCACAATGGTTACATTGTCCTTTATAGCAGGGGTTTTTCAGCCTTTCTAAGCCAAGTTACATGTTTTCCTTGACAATATTCCTGCAGCACACCAGCAACCAAAAAAAACTAAGAGAGGAACTCTGTAGTCTGTATTGATCTGCCCACTCTCCATCATCTCACATGCAATTTTTGTAATAATTGAGGCACACAATATTTGAAGTTGCAGCTTTTTTTCCTCAAAGTTGGGATAGTTTTCAACAATAACGTTCAACTAAATTAGTTCAGGTTAACAGAAAGAAATCCTTCTTTGCATTTGTGTCTGACAAACAGATGGACTCAGAAGTCTTGTTTAGATCTGTGACATCACAGATCCAGGTCACCCAACTTACATTTCACCGCCACGACTGGAGCATGAGACTGAAAAGCACATGGAACAGTTTCCAGCCCTCCTAATGAGGACCTGCTGAGTTTCAGAAAGTGGCTTCCACCTCAAAAGCTGAGACGGCTCCTGCAGGTTTGACTGACAGACAGTTAACATCCTGCTAGACCAGCGGTCTGCAACCTGAACCTCTCTAAGGCCGCATTTACACTGCAGGTCTTGATTAGGGATGTGTACCGTGCCCCGGTATTGAACCAGCCCCGGGGCCGCATTCTTCAAGACCGCAGTATCGTTAAGATCTCACCTGAACGGTTCTGCTATCGGTACTGGAGAAGTTACTTTCTCTTTTCTTTTTTTTGTGTCCCACAAAATATAAGCGTTATCTGCCATATTTAACTCACCAAGTCAGTCAATTTTCCGTTAATTAATGGTGATATTAATTTCGGTATTCTCGTTGAAGCGGAGAGCTCTGTCTGTCTATTTGTGTGCACGGGGGGCGGGGCTGTTGTTCAGACAGCGCGCGCCGCGCGCGCACACACACAAGACAAGGCAGCGCACACACAGTCAGTGGCGATCTCGTAGGGACACGTGAGCGCCCTGGACTAAGAACATTAATGAAGTTTGCATCTAGGAGCCTCTACCATGCTGTCACCTTGCTGCTACGATGACCGAATGTTGGCTGTTTGTGTAGAACAGGCTGGGGCAGCGGGAGGGGGGGGTGGGGGGCGTTGCACGCGGAGCATACAACAAACAGGTAGAGAGGCGGGGCTTAGACTCACCGCTTATGATTCCAGACCCGCAACAAACTATCAGCTGCTTCCTAACACTTAATAATAATTAATAACTAATGATAGTTGTCATCCGTAAAATTAATATCATTTATTGGGTTTACTGGATTTAAAGAAAAATAAATAAATAGAAAGGAGTCTGCATCAAAGTGAATTTCTTTCCATCATTTAACTTAACTTAACTTAACTTAACTCTGGTGTTTGACAGACAGAAAAGTCTATTCAAGGTTGTGGAAAATGGACAAAAGATCAAAGGAAACATCACACTCATAAATAATAAAAACAATTAGATTAAATAATTAAATGAATATCCTGTATGGAACATTCTCATGTATAAAGTAAAATGTTTTTGTTAAAAAAAACAATGTTGTTGCATAGTGAGGAAATAAAACACTTTATGTTCTTCATTTGTTATTTATTTATTTATTTTCGTCCTCAAAAAGTACCGATAAGAGTACCGATAAGAGTACCGGATTGATAAGCAGTATCGATAAGAGTAGAAGTATTGTTAAAACCTTAACGATAATCATCCCTAGTCTTGATGCTCATATCCGATTTTTTTGACGACCCGCTTACATCATCTTTTAAAAGTGACCCGTATCTGATTTTTGCATTTAAACTATACAATGCTGAAACTATCAAACGTAGACGTTCTGAGGACTACGTAGCAGTATTTCCGCATTCCACGGACCTCCTTCAGACTTTTGTGACTGCGGTTGTCATGGAGGCAAGGCGGCGACGGAAGGAGGCGTGGCCTTGGGCGCTCCAGAGGGGACGCATGGGGGAGTAATAATGAGGGCTGGTCGGCTCTCTCTGAGTTTTGAATGAGGAAGTGTTTGCAGACGTTGTGCTGTACTAACAGTTTGATCCAAGTGTTGAACCTTTCCTGCGCGATGACGCGCTTTGCTTGTTTCTTTTTGGCTGCAGATTTAGGGGAAATTCTGCAATTACAGGTATAAAAATCTCTCAGGAGGTGATTTAGCACCCAGAAATGCAGGAGGGAAGGCTTTGTGGCAGAAACAGACTTTTCCTAAATAAACCTGAACAAGACAAAACCACGGAGAACCAAACACGGCAGCACAGCAGAGCAGATGAGCTGACAGTGAAGACTGAAAACCAGAAGCTTCACTAACAGAGAACAACCGGAACCTGGTGGGACTCAGAACACAACAGCATGAAAAGCAGACTACAGAACAGAACCCTCAACATCTATTTCAGAGGGAAAACCCATAAAGTCCAGAAGGAACACAATCTACAGCGCACACTGTGGGGTTTCAGATCTAAAAAAGTTCACATTGAAGCTGAATGTGCTCTAGAAAAAGGAACATAAACCAACACGTCTCTGACGGGCTGAGCAGGCTAAAGCCTTCAGACATTTGTCAAACAGGAACGGCTGCAGCTTGGAGGGGCCATGAATCATCATCAGTCCTAGGAGACGCTCCTGCAACCGGCAGCACTAAGAGTGACAGATGCAATCAAAGTAAGAGCTCAGGAGCCCGAAAGGCTGCAGGACTTCTACCGCAGGGCCACGTTGTGACACATGCACTGAGAGTGACTGACACCGCTCATTCTGACGCTCACGGCTGCCCCCTGGCGCCCACAGCGCGTCCCTGTGCGCGTCTGAAAGTCCCTGACCTCACAGCTGAAACTGCTGATGAAGAGCGTGCACGCGCACGAACGTTTAGAGACATCAAATACATTTTACAAGTGACCAAACTGACTCCTCACCCCGACAAAGAAAGATGATTTTTTTAATCACGCAGCATTGATTATTCTGATATTCCGTAAATGCAGCATCAACAGTTTTGCTTATTCGGATCAAAGCCGCATCACTATCAGATAGAAACCCTTCAGACCTTCAGACCTTCAGTCCTTCAGACCCTCAGACCTCCATTGAGGTCCAAACAGAAAGAACAGTCGGTCTTACCGGCAGCGTGGATGGGTCCCGCACAAAGTTCATTCCCGCTGAATGTGCTGCTGCGGAGCGTCCTGCATCACATCTGCTGTCTGCAAGAAGAGTCTGCTGGGCTGCGCATCTGCGGATGCAGCTGCAAGTTTATCCGAGTCCCTGTGCGGCAGCGTCCGTCCGTCCGGGCACAGCGCCGCTAAGGAGCTGCGGAGGCTGCGGAGCGCTCACCGCGCGTCACAAGCGCGTCACCGCCGCACTGGCCGGTGTTAACGATCTGTCCGACCGAGAGAGACTCTCCAAGCCGTTGCACAAAGTGATGATGGGAGCTAAAAACATTCAATACTTTATCAGAGATTCTGTGTTGGCTTCACCTGTGGGACAGTCGCCCAGGGCTTAATGTGGTAGGGGGCGCACAGTCTCCCCA
Organism: Oryzias sinensis; assembly: GCA_037389245.1. Classification (NCBI taxonomy): domain Eukaryota; kingdom Metazoa; phylum Chordata; class Actinopteri; order Beloniformes; family Adrianichthyidae; genus Oryzias; species Oryzias sinensis. The sequence goes on from CM074489.1 coordinate 1,227,398, forward strand.
GTCTCCCCCCCCCACACACACACACCTCCTGTGTCCACGTGAGGTAATGAGTGTTCCTCTAACATGTCAGTGATACTGTAGTGACAAATGAATAAATAAGTAAATGAATAGGTAAATGGTTTTCATTCATACAATGAACACGCTGTATTGTGTTAACTGGATCATTTTAAATTGGAAAATAAAAGGAAAAACAAGTCTGCATCCAAGTGAATCTGTTTCCATCATCTTCCTCACCTGAATGAAATGGAGAAAAGATCAAAGGAAACATCAGCGTCCAGATTAGAAAGAAGAAAAACACCCCAAGGATGAAGGAATGCAGGCGGGGGCCAAAATGAACACTCACTAGGGGCCAAATACCAACACATGTACTGATGGAGTAGAATTTTAAGGATCATGTTTTCTCTTAACTACGCTATGTTGTTAATTAACTTTTTGGTGAATTTCATCCATTCTTATCTGCTGCTTGATGCAAACACGGTCCTTTTTTTGTTTAGTTTTATGTGGTACTTAAAGACACATAACATAATATTACGTTCTTTACTTTTCATTGAGTCCATTCAATGAAGCCAATGGAAATGTATTGTATCTACACACTGCACTACACCCCCCCCCTCATTTGTAACCCATCTACACCCATCCTGCAGCCTCAGTCAGCTCTGAACTGCATATGTGGAAATATTTTCCTATGTCAGTGTAAAAGCTGTGCAAACGACAATAAATGAATTCTGATTCTGAATTGAGGAGAATGAATTCATTCATAATCTGAGTCCCTAACTGTGTTTTCATCACACGTTTGTGCAACACGTTATCAGAATTCTAGAAATGTTGAAAGAGTTCCATTAATTTATAATCATGTGAATAAACACAAACTGACTGACGCCATCAGTCCTTCAGAACCACGGTGACGGATGTGACTGATACTTTGATTGACAGCAGATACATTCACATTTCTGCCACGCCGCTAGCGCTCATCATCATCTATCAAAGGAGACGTCGGCGTCTTCTTCACACCGTGGAGCGGCGAGCTACTTAAATGTGGGAGGGGCTACAGATGAAGCCCTTCTGGGAAATGGTGGTTGGTGATTTTCCAGAGGAGCTCTATTGATGATGTGTGACGCTGTGGGACCTCTGGTGGCGCCCGCCGTGCAGCGCCCAAGGTTCCCACCAAGGTTTGCATCCCCATCCACTTGTTGGTCATGTGACTCATTTAATTTCCATTGTTCCATGTTTCCATTGCAGTTTTGAGAAATATGTCCATTTGGAGGAAGACAAACCTCCTCCTCCAAGCGCACAAACCTTTTTGATGAATGTGAGCTCTTTTCAAATTGTCGTTTCAATAGTCAGAGGAAAAGCAGCTAGTGACGAGTTCAGCTCAAGAAACTTGCATCCTGTGTATCCTAATCACAAATTCAACTACAAGTAAAAGTTACTTGTATCTAATAAAGTGTATAAATAATATGTTTTCTTGTTTATTTTTGTATGCAGGTTTTGAATTATTAAGGGTGGGGCCTCCAGTGAAGGGGTGTGGATTGCAAACAAACTCACTCCTGATTGGTGACAGTTGTTGCCATAGAAACACTGACCCAGACCAATGACTGTTTATTAAGGGTGCTAGAATAAATTGATTCGATGATATATCATGATAGTTTATCTGGTGATACTTGCATCGATTCAAAATGTTGTCAAAACGATATTTCTTTAATTATTTCTGATCGTCCTTTTGGCTCCAACATGGCGGCGTCCATATTGCGTAAATAAATGGTGACTTAATTGACCTCAGGGCCGGCCCTGGTCTTCTGGGGGCCCTAAGCGAAATTTAATTTGTGGGCCCTCTAACTGATCAGCAGCACCACAAAAACGCAACTGTTGTTGTAATATAAATGAGATATCTCTATTAATACATTTGTGAATTATTGTTGCTGCCAAAGAATTGAATACAGTATGTTGCCTGCATGTTGGATCCACATTTAGTGGTGCCAAACAAATTTTAAATGCAAAGAAAAAAAAATGAATGACAAATGTATATAGATATATAGATCTATATTTTTTAATGTAACATTAGGCACTCAACAAATGACATTCACAAAACTCCAACTTATTAAAAACAGCAACTTAATAGCAAATCAAATGACAATAAAACAATCCAACATAAAGAACACAACAGCTCAATGAGGGGGAGTTTGGAAAGTCAGAGTCTTTATCCGTCTGAAAAGGACCTCTTTGCACCAAATCCATTCTTTCTGGATCAGAGAGTGTGGTTGGTCATTCATCTGGACCATTTGGATTTGAGCTACCGGTAGGTGGAATTTTGGATCCAGTCTGCTCCTCTTCCATTCACGCCTCTCTTGGAGCCTCTGGAACATGAGAGACAGAACTTCAATAAAAGCAAACAGTGAAAAGTCAAAGAGTCGAATGTTTCCCTTTCAACAGTAGAAGTGGGGACAGCAGTTTCTTCTGCAGCTAAAAAACAAGAATTATTATTATACAATAATCAATGATAAAGCCAATAAAATAAAAAATGAGTTGTTTATGTGCAACTTTCACCTCATTTCGCTCAGTATTTAAGTAAATTGCGCAGCTGCACAGAAATACTGGATAATGTAAAAATAAAGCCCCAACATCCTCCAAACTTACCTTGTGACTGATGTTGAAGTTCTTTATCTTTTTTTTTAGCTCCTGGTGGATAAAGTCTCTGAGGCATGACGTTTTCTTGTTGTCGCTTTGATCAGCGTGACAAAATGTGCTAGTTTTTTTTCTTTTCCCCAACTTTATTGAAACAAAATGCGCTCGTAAATGCACACCGTGCCAGGCTCAGATGCAAATATGTTGACCAATCGTTGCTAAATGGTATAACGTCATTATTTGGGTTGCCAGATTGGTTCATGTGTGCTGACAGGGGGGGATCATTAAAGTGCAGGCAACTTTCTTTTGCACAACATTCAGAGCACACGTTGGTACGGAAGTTCTATGAAATGGGTTGCCAGATTTGGGTCTTTTTTAATTTAATTTTTGTCGCCACTTCGGGGCCCTGCTGGTGACGGGGGCCCACGCGGCTGCGTAATTCGTGTATAGGGAGGGCCGGCCATGATTGATCTAATGTGGTTGGAGCAGGAAGTAAACCATTTTCTGTGGATGACATCACACTCACTCAGTCCAGTTCTATCATACAGTCAATGATTTAAATGAAGCAACTTTATTAAAAAAATATCCCAACTATTTTTAACAGTTTTACTTTTCAGGTTAAACATAGGATAACTTCGTACATAAAATCTCACCTTACTGCACTTTTATCAGGAGCCCCGCCCTCACCAAAACCATCACTCACATCAAATTTTAAATAAAGTTAACATAAATTTAATGTAAATGGTGGAGATTGGCTTTGTTAAGGTCACAGCAACACAGAGTTACACACTTCATTTCAGAAGCTTTAAATTCTCACTATTTATGACATTCATATTTATTTTTATTTGTGTTTTTAATTACAAAATACTTTTTAGTGAGGGGAATATTCCTGCATAGAGTTCATAACATATTTCTAGTTAATTCACAGAACATCGTACCTCTTTAGTCTTCCATCTTCCTGAATTTCTTATTTGTCTAGGTAACAATTATAGGGCAGAAGTTCCTCATGAGAGAACTTCTAAAATATAAAATTATAGTTTATGTAACATTTTTTGTCTGTTTTAGTTTGGTTATGTTAAAACTTTTTGTTTCTGCTGTCAGCTTTCAGTGCCGCTTTATCTTCTGCAGTGATTCTTTATTTAAAACTTTATGATGGAACAAATACTTTAAAAAGACAATTTTATACTGATTAAAATGTAAAAACTGTATTCCAGTTCATTGGTGTTTCACACGATCTTGTTACTATGATGTGTTTTTCAGGTTTATTGATATAAAGTATTTTTTGCTTTGCTTCAATGCTCGCATTGAAAAAAAGCATCTATTGTGTGGTGTTTTATTTTGAAATCGTGTTTTGCAGAGGCTTATGTGTTTCTGAATTCATGAACAGGAATCACGCAAAGAAGCAACACAACATATGAACACCATGTAAATGTGATGGAGTCACACCAGCTTAGTGGGCCAAAGCGTCCCAGAAAAAGCAGACCCACCATCACAAGACAGACGTTTTACGATAAAACACACTAAAATTATTCCTTTCTACATCTATTTAAAATTTTATAATAATTACTTACAATTGGCAGAAGCATTAACTAATTTCAATATCAATGTATTTGTTTGTAGGATAAGCCCAATGAGATGTGTCATCTCGTTTTAAAGGGGGTCCTCAACACACAACAAAACAAGCAAATACCCACAGATACAGTTGAGCAAACTTTACATGTGTCAGAACAATGAAGAACTTAAAATATACAAGTCAACGAGCAGGCACACACACACACACACACGTGCACACGTACACACACACACACACACACACACGCGCACACACACACACTCGCGTGCACACGTACACACACACACACACGTACACACACACACACACACGCGCACACACGCGTGCACACGCACACGTACACTCACACACACACAGACATTTATTGCACCTCTTGGCAGTTCGTTTACAGGTAAGGGAATAAAAAGCAGGAAAGAAATCAAATTCAATCAAAAACAGTGACATGAGTGTTGAAGATGTTCTAAATAGGCATTTTTAAATGCAAAGAATGAGGTTAAAGAACGAATAGATGGAGGAAGATTGTTCCAGTCAGAGGGTGCCTTGTAATAACATGAATATTTACTGATTTCTTTTTTGACTCTTGGAACAATAAAAAAAGATTTGATCTGCATGACGTAAATGAGCGACCTTGGGCGCCTTTCAGGCAGACTACTCTAGCAGTGCGTTTACTTTGGTTACTCCCCTATGGCGCTTCAGGTAATCAACTCACCTGTTCAGCGTCCTATTTAAGTCCAGGTGTGCAGCTGTTCATTCTCTTCCTTTACTGCACGCGCTGCGTTCGCCGCCCCACCCCCCTCCCCGGCTTCCAACTGTGAGCTCCATTAGGAGAAGTTATTACCCAAAAGTTTTATGGAAATCTTATCTCATGGAATTCTATGGAGCCTTATGCCAAACTAAAGGAATGTGAAAATAAATATTTTTACTTCATGAGTTGTCTGGCTGAAATTACAAGAAGACTGAAAAGGAGTTAGATATTGTTTGAGATATTCTTTGTAACTGAAGTTAATACATTTAAAGATGTACAATAGCCAGTGAAGTTGACATTGGGAGGAAAGGGGAAGCCAGGATAGTTGCTGAAACATAAGACAGTGGTGAGTTCTAAACGGACAACGGAGAATAAACCGACACAAGCTGTTATAAATAACGTTCAGTGGTCGGAGGTTAGTGAGATTGGTGTTTTGATAAATTATGTCATCATAATCTAAAGTCGGGATAATGAGTTGTGAGATAAGTTTCTTCCTGACTGAGAAACTAAACGATTGATTGATAGATAAAGTAATTTTAAACGATAAGAAATTTTGTGGACAATGGACTGTATATGGGCACTAAAAGAGAGAGAGGAGTCAAGCTACCAACCAAGGTATTTGAATTTTTCTGCTGCTGAAATGGGTGACATGTCCATGTAAGTTAAATTTATTTCTTTTGCAGCTACAGGACATAGTCTCTTTTGAAACAAGACAAAATAGGATTTTGATTTGTTAAGTAAAGCTTATTGGATTGTAACCACAATTGAACAGAATTAAAATCCTGTTGAATTGAGTGCTGAATGTCAATAATATCAGATTTAGAGGAGTAAATTACAGTATCATCGGCATACAGTTGAATCTTGCTGTAAATGCATTTAGTTGGAAGGTCATTAATGAAAATAGAAAATAAAAGGGGACCAAGTGAGGAACCTTGTGGAACGCCTTTGTCTACGCTTAGAAATTTGGAATAGCTGCCATTAAAAAGCACAGACTGCTGACGATGGTGAAGGTATGAGCTGAACCAAAGGAGTGAGGATCAAGGCCAATGGAATGAAGTTTGTCCAATAACAGATAGTGATCTACGGTGTCAAAAGCTTTAGTAAGAATTTTTGTTTCCTTATTTACTGTACTTTTATTCACCACAGCCTTTTTTGTGATACACACCAGAAAAAAGATGCTGTTATTGAAAAGCAAAATATTTAGATTTTATATTTTACATCCAGCCCTGCAACAGACTGGCGACCTGTCCAGGATGTCCCCTGCCTTAGCCCAGTAGTGGCCGGGATAGGCTCCAGCAGCCCAGTGATGAAGATGAATGAATGGAGGAAGCTATTACACTGTCACTGTGGTTTGTGCATTGATTTCTTTCTTCTGAATTCAATTAGTTTATTTAAAAGCTTGTGGTGGCAAAGAGAAGCCCCCACAACGACAAACTGGCCTCACAGCCCACGAGGGAAGCTGAAGTGCTGACAGGAAGTGTCGTCTCCTGTCTGGCGGTGGCATCAGCTGCCGGGGGTCCAGTGCACGCACGGTCTCCCCAAAAATGAGAACAAAAGGGAGCAAGCGTTCATCCAGATACCCCACTGGCCCGGAGTGTGATCAAATGAGCAGCAGTGTGACCACAGGAGTGAGAATGTGTGCGTACCGCTGAAGGGCTGGTCCAGTCCTGCGTTCAATAGCCTGCAGATCTTTTTACATTGAAAATGACTCCAGAGACACAGAGAGTGTTTTATTTCTTTTAAAGAACTTATCGCATTTTTTGGCTGGTAACCAATGTGTGAAATGTCTAAGAATCTAAATTTAAATGTATTAAAGTGCTCATTTTAACAACAACACTAAATGGCTCCAGTGTTGAATTGCTCATGATTTCTTTTAACCATTTGATATTACTGAAATGTACACAGGATATTTGAACTTCACATACAAAATGGCGGTGAGGATTATGTTATTATTTTATCTGATGTAACTACTTATTTCCCCTCGGTTTAATGTACTTTTCTTTATTAATATTATTCATATTTTTATTATTATTACAGTCAGCATACGATAATAAACAATATAAACACCTTTGAGCAGAGCCAGACATTCACTCAAACAAACAAACCGTAACTCTGATAAATAATAAGTGTTTTCAATTCTTTCATATGGTTAATATAATAAATACTGTATATATATATATATATATATACATATATATATATATATATATATATATATATATGTATATATATATATATATATATATATATATATATAATATAAATAGTGTGCAAAAGTGGGGGTTCTGGTTACTGTATTTATGCTTGTGAATGTGATGTTTTTCTATTATGGCCAATAATTTATTGTGAAAGAAGAACATTCTTTAAACGTTAATTATACTTGTCATTGAGTCTTTATTTTATTTTTTTATTGAACTTCAAACAAGCATATACACATAGCTACAACAGAAATCAATAAAAAAAGAATAATATACAAATAAAATAAAACTAAAGAAATAAAATAAAAATTGTAGTTTACAATACTAGTGATTGTCATAAAACGTGTGATCTTCAATGAAAATAGACTATTTTATTCAATTTTTGTTTTTTATTAATTTCAGAGATTTAAAATATAAACTGACCTCTTTATGAAATGTATTGAATAATGGTTTGATTTTTGGAAATCTGCTCTTATGAATAAAAAATGTCCCAGATATTAATAAGGTATTGAATGTCAAATCAAATAGATTATCACCAGAAACGATCCAAATAATATCTGCTTTTGTAATTGAATAGAAATAGGAAAAGGAAACTTTGAGGAGCACCAAGAAAGAAAATCCTCCCAAAAGCTGTAAACGTATAAATTCAAAGAAGAGAGGATCAAGTGTTTCTATATTTATGTCACAGACAGAACAGTTCTTCTCTGGAAAACCAAACCGGATGTGAAACAGTTCCTGTCATGGATAGACTGCATTCAGTATTTTAAAATGGATTTCTTTGTATTTTGGAAAAATGGGATATTTAATAAACTGAGATCTTAACTTGCTTATTTCTTCTTTTGTGTAAAGCTGTGACATAGAATGATTTTTGTAAGATGATGGATGTTCTCTAACAAACAAAGATCTTATAAATGAGTTTGGAAGTTTTAAATTAAATTAACATTTGGACCAAAGTCGTAGGCTTTGATCACATTGTTGTGTGGCGGTATTAGAAAGTCATTCTTGCCGTTTTGCGAGTCACTTTTTTTTTTGTCTGACGAGACTTGAACGCAGTTGTGACCTGACGTCATCACGACGACAGGCGGGACTACGTCACGTGACGAGTACTTCCGGTCCGTCAATGAAGCTCTGGCTAACAGGAGCGGCTCTCCTCTCTGCAGTTCAGGATGATAAAGACGGAGAGGATTCTACATCTGAGGAGGTTCCGCGGGAGGAAGGTTCGAGTGGTTCGGGAGCATTACCTCAGAGAGCGGGTCCCCTGTTTCAGCTCCCTCTGCCAGGCGGACTGTGCTAACGGTAGTCCTCCGAACCCAACACGAACCCCGACACCGAACCCAAACACGAGCACGAGCACCGAACCCAAACACGAGCACGAGCACCGAACCCAAACACGAGCACGAGCACCGAACCCAAACACGAGCACGAGCACCGAACCCAAACACGAGCACGAGCACCGAACCCAAACACGAGCACGAGCACCGAACCCAAACACGAGCACGAGCACCGAACCCAAACACGAGCACGAGCACCGAACCCAAACACGAGCACGAGCACCGAACCCAAACACGAGCACGAGCACCGAACCCAAACACGAGCACGAGCACCGAACCCAAACACGAGCACGAGCACCGAACCCAAACACGAGCACGAGCACCGAACCCAAACACGAGCACGAGCACCGAACCCAAACACGAGCACGAGCACCGAACCCAAACACGAGCACGAGCACCGAACCCAAACACGAGCACGAGCACCGAACCCAAACACGAGCACGAGCACCGAACCCAAACCCGAGCACGAGCACCGAACCCAAACAAGAGCACGAACACCGAACCCAAACACGACGAACACACACCGAACCCGAGCCTGCTAGTCCGTCTCTGCCAGTGATGGATTCACGCTGAGTAAAAGTTGGCGGGCTCGGAGAAGCCGCCATGACACTGATGAGACTTTAACTGAGGTGAAGTTAGCTTCAGGTTGGATATTCGACAGACGTTCAGCGCGGATCTCCAGTGGGGTCTCTTAGGGACCGTCAACAAATGAACAAGGGCATGAGATGGAGAAGATTTTAGATCAAACCCAAAACTAAATGCTTGGCAAAGATAAATAAATTACTATAAAACATTTTCTCATGTTGTGTCTAAATAATGTATTTCTTTTGCAACGTTTTAATGGGAAATGTTTTTCAATCATATTTTATAAATTCCAGAGGTTTGCATATGAAAGTTGGTCATTTCTTTCAATAGCTCCCAAACCACCTGACCCAAAGATAATTCATATAAAATATGTCACATATTTGATTACAAAACAAAGATGTGTGTCTGATGTTGGAATGTCAGATCAACAATTTGGCATAGGTTTTATATCTTTGGGTCAGGAGGTTTGGGAGCTATTGAAGAAACGATTAGATTTTATATGTGAACCGCTGTAATTTTAAAACAAAAAGTAATGTAAGATTTGTATCATCTTTAATTCTTAAACAAACTGGCGTGTCTGTAAGTTTGTCAGAAGAACAATTTGGCATAGGTTTCATGTTTTTGGGTCATGTGGTTTGGAAGCTATTGAAAAGACTGAACAGAATTTGCGAATTGCAGGAATTTTTTTTTATAAAACTCTAACAGAATTTCTTTATAAAATGTGTGTATGTTGTATGTTGGAGCCATATTTTTTTATATATTTGCAATCATAACATCACACGGTTAGGAAGCAATAAAAAAAATCTTTCTTTCATACAGTTTTCTTATAAAATATTGAGCATCTATGATTGCAAAACTTTTCCCCTTAAAAAGTTGCAAAAGAAATAGATTATTAAGACACAAAATGAGAAAATGTTTTGTAGTTATTTATCTATTTTTATTTTTGCAAAGTTCAATTCTTCTCCATCTCATGCAGTCGTTAATTTGTTGATGGTCCCTAAGAGTCCACACTGGACATCCGCTGAATATCTGTAGAATATCCAACAACTAACTTCACCGCAGTGGTACTTTAATACATTTGAAACAAATTTATAAAATGTTTATTTATTTAAAGGTTGATGTTATTCGCACGTAAACTTCAGCACTGGACATATTTCGAAAGTTACATGTGAACGGACACGTTCTTATTTCAAATAGGAGTAATTTCAACAAATAGTACGCTTTTAATTTTTTGCATGAAGAGTTTTTGACAGAAGATCATCTTTCTGAAAATAAAACGAAATGTTCTTCTCAACGAAACAGGTGTCAAAGTTCTTCCTGGAGACTTGACCCACTATGTGGTGCCGGACGCAGACGTGGTGGTCGACTACCTGGAGATCCTGGAGCTCAGGAGCTGCAGGGCATCATCTTCACGAACCGCCTGTAGGCGCTGCGCAGCAAGGGCACTTGGGTACAAGGACTCTATTTTACACCCTTGAGGCCTTTAGCTACACCCTTAGCCAATGTACCCTTCAGGGCCAGTAGCTACACCGCCAGGCCAGCTACACCCTTCAGGTGTTGCTACCTTCAGAGGCAATGCTTTACTCCTTCAGAATGATAGCTACACCCTTCAGGGCGATAAATTACACCCCTCGGGGATCTTCTTTACCCTTCGGAGATCTATTTACACACCTCAGGCCTTCACCTACACTCTTCAGGAAGCTAGCTACACCCCTTCAGAATATTTACCTACACCCGACAGGGCTCTGAGGCTATCTACACCCTTCAGGGCCTTATTTACCTTCAGAGTGTGTGCTCCCTTGAGGACTCTGGCTACACCTTCAGAGTGCCAGGCTCTGCTCCTTCAGGACTCTGTTGCACCCCTTTTGGAGTGGCCCAGATCTGCCCTTCAGGGCCCAGCTACACCCTTCAGGCTGCAGGCGCCTTGGGCGTTATCTTCGCTTTGCCCAGGGCTACGCTCTGGCTCCTTGATTTCTGTTGCACCCCTCAGGATCTTTATTTTACACCCTTCAGGGATCTAGCTACACACCCCTCAGGCCCAGCCCCACCTCTGATCTTCAGAAGTAGCCTACTGCCCAGTACTTCGGGGCCTTTACCTACACCGACAGAGCTCTGTTTATCTCGCGCGCCAGGGCCTTCGCTGCCTTCAGAGTGTGGCTGCTCCCCTTCAGACTCTGTTACACCTTTAGGTCATTAGATACCTTCAGAATAGCCTTCCTTCAGAGTTTCTAGCTACCTTACTTCAGGGCGATTATCTACGCGCTTCAGGGCTCTACAGCTGCTCCCTTCAGAATTCCCAGCCTACGCTCCCCTTCAGAGAACTCTGCATTCTACTCCCTTCCACGACTCTATTTACACCCCTCGGGCCCATTAGGCCCCACACCCTTGTGATTCTGGGGCCTTAACTACACCCTTGAATGGCCCCAGATATACCCTTGGAATGTGTTTACACCCTTGAGCCCTCTGTTTACACCCTTCGGGCCGTACACCGCCAGTGTGCTTCACACACCGCAGTTCTGAATGGCCGTACACCTTCGAGACCCTAGACCACCCTTCAGAATCGAGAAACACACCCACCGGAATCTTTGTCTGCAGCCCTTCAGTCACCAGAGTCACACCCTCCGGGGCCAGCTACACCGCCGGACTATAGTTTACACCTGGAGCCATTTATACCCACTTGGAGCCAATGTTTACACCCTTCAGGACTCTGAATTACACCCCTCGGGACAGCAGCCCAGCACACCCCTTAGGAGCCAGCCCAGCTACACCCCTCGAGACACAGTTACACCCCTCAGGATCTTCATTCCGCCCCCCAGGACTACAGCTGCCGCTTCAGAACTCTGCTACTCCTTCCCAGGCTACCTTCCTTTCCTCAGGATGCCATTAGGCCCTTCAGGAGATTAAGCTACGCCCTTGAGACTCTGTTCCTTCGGGCCTTCAGCACACCCTTGAGGCCCAGTTTACTCGCGGAGACTCTAGCTACACCCTTCGGGCCAGGTAGGCTACGCCTTGAGTGTTGCATTACACCCTTGAGCAGCCCATTTACTCCCCTTGAGCCCAGCTACGCGCCAGGCAGCCGGCCTACTCGGCAGGCCCATTCTCCACTCAGAGGCCATTACTCCCAGCCAGGCCCATTGTTACACCCTTCATGATCTTGAATTCGCGCTTCATACAGTCACGAATTTACACCCTTGATTCTGAATTTACACCCTTCAGGAGTTAGCCACCCTTGGCCAGCCAAGTTCTCCCGCCCGGGGCCTTGTTCGCACCTTCGCCAAATCTTGAATTCACGCGCCCGGGATTAGCTACTCCTTGAGACTCACGACTACACCCTTGAGCCATTATTGCCACCGCTTGGAATGGTGTCGCCCCTTCGAGGCAGCCATTACACCCTTGGGGCCAGTGATTTCGCGCCGGAATCTTCATTCTACAGCCGCTTCATGATCTTGAATTTACACCTTCAGGAGTTACAGTTACACCCTTGAGAGTTATTACACCCTTGAGGGTATTATTACTCACTCCGAGGACTACAACTACACCCTTCGGGCCAGTATTTTACTTGCATGCGGGGTAGTACAAACCTTGTAATCGCGGTGCTCCATTCAGGGCGCTTCTTCTCCCGCCGGGCCAGCCGTACACCCTTCGCCCGTCTTCCGAATTACACCTTCATGATCGCGTTCGCCCTTCAGGGGTTACGAATTTACGCCGCTTCCCAGGGTTACATTACACCCTTGAGGCAGCTACTCGCCGCGGAATGGCCCAGCTCGCGCTTCATGATGCTGGTGCAGCCCGAGTGCAAACTCCCTTCAGGACTACGCCTCGCCCTTCAGGGCGGTAGCTACGCATGGAATGGTAAGTACACCCTTGAGGCAATGCATTACACCCTTGGCGGGGCCAGTCATTACACCCTTCAGGATCTTGTTCTGCGCTACATGATCTTTGAATTACACCCTTCAGAGTTAGTTACCTTCAGGTTCGTACACTGGGACCTTTAGCTGCCCCTTCAGGACTCTAACTACACCCTTCCAGGGCGGTATAGCTACTCCCTTCAGGACGCTAGCTACACCCTTCATGATGCTAGTTACACCCTTCAGGGTTCTAGTTACACCCTTCAGGGTTCTAGCTACACCCTTCAGGACGCTAGCTACACCCTTCAGGACTCTAACTACACCCTTCAGGACGGTAGCTACACCCTTCAAGACTCTAACTACACCCTTCAGGACGGTAGCTACACCCTTGAGGACGCTAGCTACACCCTTGAGGACGGTAGCTACACCCTTGAGGACGCTAGCTACTCCCTTCAGGATGCTAGATACTCCCGTCATTCCTAAAAGTCTTTTTAATAGGAGTAAATCCGCGTGTGAGGGACCTTTATTTATTGGTCTTTTATTCCAATACTTTGTTTCAGACTTTTCAGTTTGAAAAGTCTGAGTTTTGCTGTACAATTCTCATCAGAATCAGCTTTACTGGCCAAGTAAAGTGCATATACAAGGACGTCGGCTTTGGTGTCTTATGCTCTCGTGCAAACCAAGCAAGGTATAGAGCAGACATAAAAGGATAAAGACAAAAAAGATAAATAATAAAAAAACAAAAAATACAAAAGCAACAGTATTAAACGGTCATAATAGAATGGGTGAGGCTGTGAGGGAAGGCGGAGCTTCAGTCAAAGTTTGTCTGTTACTTCACCCCAAAAGAATCAGCAGTCTGACGGTTCAGAGTGACGTGTTCAGTGCCCTGAGGAAAAACCGTCGTCATAGTGATGATGAACGGGGAAATCCGTGTTGAGGTCAGCATGAGTCAAAACAGAGATGCAGCTCCGGATGCCGACTGTCTAAAGACGACATAAAGCGTCTTAGGACAATTCAGGGGCTCCTCCCACGCTGCTTCATCACACCCTCCACACAAGTTGGCGCGTTATTTTAATTTTTTTATTTATTATTAAAACGCTGGTAGTTTAAATACTGGAGCCGTTTCAGAAGTACCGGTTTGGCACAGGCACCAGATAAAATGGTACCCACCCCGACCTAAGCCAATCATCCAGATGGAGAGATGACTGCAGCAGAAGAGGAAAATACCTGTCAGGTTGTTTGATCTGGGAAAGCTTCCATCCAGGTTTCCTCTTTCTGAATCCTCAACCTTTCCTCCAGTTTTCATGACTGGATTCAGTCCCTACTGATGCATTTGTTTCAGTGGTTTTGGTTTTTACAACAGCAGTTCCTCATGGGAAATCTGTCAAATGTTTGCTCCAAAGACATCATATCAACGTTCTGGCATCATTGTGAATGAATGAAGACATGGCTGTGAGGTGAAGATGTGACGATGAGCTCACAGCTTGATGAAGAGGGGTTGTTGGGAGCAGCTCATTCAAACCAACCCCACCTGTTTCCAAAGGAACTGCAGCATTTTGTCCGTGTCACTTTAGGCCAGAGCTGCATTTTACAATCATTGTTTCTGTGTTTGCATTCAGGTTCTATAATCGCCTGCGGAGTCTGGTCAAAGATCCTCGGTTCCACTGTGTGCAGTTTGCCAATGAATTTCAGCAGTATTCCTTCTGTCCCAGAGAGAAGGGGGAGAGCCAGGAGAAGTGGCAGACCAGGTGAGCTACAGGTGTACAGACGTCTCCACCTGGAACCACAGGGGAGGCAAAGGACTCCATCCCATTTGATTCCTGAATCCATGATTCACAGATCAAACCACAAGTCTTCTATTAAGTAGAAAAACCTCTGAATGCTTGCCGACAGTGGTCCCTCGCTATGTTGCATTTCGTTTTCCCCAGTCTCACTGATTTGTGGACTTTGAATGTTCTTTTAACATCATGTTGTGTTCTGCATCCTGATTTGCTGTCAATCAGTCTCCTCCATTCTGTGTCTCCTGTACAGAACGCATTCAGTTTTGCTGCATTTACATAAATCTTAGATCGCTATTACATCTTTGTTTCCATTCTGGGAAACGGAATACACTTTTCTGTGAAAGTTTGTGTAACCGAGAGAGGAAAGTGTGAAAATGTTCCTCTGTCTGAGAAAAGCTGGTAAAGTGTGTTTTACAGCCTTAAAGGGCCTATGTCATGCAAAACCAACTTTTTGAGCGTTTAAGTGTGTTATAATGTTCATTCCTCACAAAAATCAACCCCATTCTAGAACACGCCTTCTTTCTCCATGGAGCTAGTAGTAATCGGCAAAATAATTCAATTTTCTATGAAAAATCTCCATCTTTGTAAAAGTTGGGATGTTTGTTTTGGTGGGAGAAACGCAGACACTCTGCAGGGGCCGACTCTAGGATGACATCATGAAATGGGCGGGGCCCACAAGGAGCAAAAGGCGGGGCCTCAGAGATACGGTCGTGTCACTTCCGGGTAGGAAAATGAGCTGTGAAAAAAACAGATTTTCCTAAAACATGGGTCTTTAGTGTGCCAAAACGTCATATATGGTCATATGTATGGATATGGTTGACTGACAGCAAGATGGAGGCTCTTTGAAACATCTGTAATCATACTTCATGGGTTTCACATATCTATGGATATTTTTAGGGCTCCCGTGATAAAAGAGGGATTAAGCTTTAATCTAGTGTTTCATCATTTAATCCATGAATTCATTCCCATTGTTGTAAATTCTTGTACTTTGCTACAGAAAAGATTTCAGGTCTGAGAAATGGTCGTTCATCAGCAATAGTTAATGTAATGTGAAAAGTGTTTTTATCATTTGTGTAAATGAGAATTGACTTTGTAATGAAGAAGTTGTGAATCATGATGAAGGGCGGGTCCTCCTCCTCACTGACATCAGTGCTCCCAAACCACAGACCAGTCGCTACAAAAAAAGAGGTTTTTCTTTTAGTTTTTATACTAAAAACCTCCACATTCTTCTACCATAATTACATTTATTACTCTAAGACACACCTGTCAAACTCGAGGCCCAGGGGCCAAATGTGGCCCTCCATGTCATTTTATGTGAGAGCATAACAGTTTTTAATTTCTTAAAATAATAGGTTGGTGTGTATTTATTCATATCTAGGGGGCATCAGACTTGAAACATCAGATTGGGTAACTAAACATCAGGACTTAAACACTGTCTATATGACCTAACCTGACAGAATCAAATGTAAAAGGATTTATGCTAGAATAACAAGCAAACAAATGTTTCTATGAAACTGTAATTGTCACTTTAAAAAGTAATAGTAAATAAACAATGAGTTATTTAACATTAAGGAGTAGTTACATTAATTTTCATTACATTTAGTTACATGAGGACAGACTATGCTGATGTGGCCCCTCAGTGAAAATGAGTTTGACCCCCCTGACCTAAGATGTTCATAAAGATTTCTATAATTCTCCTGTCGGCTCTATGCTCGTCAGCAGGACTAACACAGCAGTTACATGCCAGTCAAAAGGCCACGCCCCCACTATTACTACAGACATTATTAAAAGAAATACTTTTCTTTCTAGTAGAAGGAGATCTAGAGGCATGTGGAACGGGTGGAGGAAGCTGTTAGGGGAGCGTGGCGTCTGCTGCAGAGATGGGGGGCAGCACAGATGAAGACGCCGAGGTTCTCTGCAGGAGGGTTCAGGAATGAATCCATCAGAGGAACAGATCATGGCAGATGTTCTGGAGATCCATGCAGGGAAGCAGATGGAGAGTTTGGACAGTGATGATGCTGGTACAAAGATGCTGAGGCTGGAGCCACCAGGATAGAGGATGTTGATGGAAGGAGGAGGACATGCGGGTGGATGGTGGGAAGGAGGAGAATGCAAAGTCAGACAGATGAGACTCTGTGGAGTAAAAGCCAGAAGAGAAAGAAATAAAAGATCATTTTAATATGAAGTCTAGTCCCAGATGGGACAAGCTGTAGGAGCTGCAGCGTCTTTGTGTTTCCGTGGTAAAGTTGAGCCGTCTTACATGAAAGTAGGGCTGCCAGTATGAGGAAAACTCGCCATATTAGTGATCAGTGGTGCGATGACGATTTAACTTGGGATAAATGAGCAAAGAGCAAAAAAAAACAAAAACGTTTCCACTTCACTGCAAAAGTTTCAATTAAATAAGAGTCAAAATACCTTAAATTATTCTCCACATGACCCTCGTCTAATCAGGACGGCAACATCTAACATCAAAGGGCTCCATCTGATTGGTCAAATGCATCAGTGCACTTATTCAATTCATTAAATAGTTCAAGTTGTTTTAGCACATTCAAGGTTTACCCTTTAGTGCGATTTTCACCGTCTTTTGCGATGTGCATATTGCACAGCTTGAAATCGAGATACCGCTAAATTAGTGATGACTTGTGCAGGCCTACATGAAAGTGAATGGGGTGGAGCCACCTGCTGGCCACCTGCTGCCACTGACTGACTTAGGTTCATCTTCCAAGCAGAATCGGGGAGGAAGTCGCAACCAGAGTTTACTTTGCTGTCTTTGAGGAGTCCTCCATTCTGATGGATGACCAGCAGTGACAGTGCTGTGTGTGCTTGTGTAGGTGTGTGTATTCTGCTGCAGTGTGGTACTACAACCACCTGGCCGGTATGATGAACGTGGTGATGATCACAGAGGATGAGGAGGCTGTTGCTCAGTACAGCAGCCTTCACTCAGGAGTTTATGTCGTCACGGTCCAGGTGAGAGGCGCCCATCCTCTTCAGCTAATGAGCTGCTTTCAACCGCCGGTCCACATGGATGACATGCTCCTGAATCTATCCACCTGTTTCTTCAGGATTATTTGCAGAACTTCTGGCCGGATCTGCAGGCGGCTCAGGAGCTCTACGCCTCCATTTCTCAGGCGTTGGAGGAGAGGGAGGCTGAGGACTCGCAGAGGGAGTTTCCTGAACATCTGCCTGCTGAGGTCATGGAGGCTGGCATCAAGTCCGGACGATACATCCAGGTACTGAATCTGCAGAGGCAACAGACCAGATGAAAGACAGGAATATATTTGTATAAACTCCTTCAGTATTTGAGGCTAACTTTTTATATTATTAAATGAGAAACTCGAATGCAAATCAGTCCCCCCATCAGAAATACATGAACAAAGCTGCTAAGACAGTTTACCATGTGTTATACCACGGTCCGGGTGAATTCTGGGTTCTGATTGGCTGCTGGGTTTGCATTAAAACATGATAAATCACAGTGATAATGTAGACCTAACATAGTGGTTCTGTGTCACTGCTCTGGCTCCTTTAAAACAAACGTTATCTTCATCATCTGGACAGAAACAAGCGGGAAGAGGAGAACTGACGCTTTATTCAACCATCGTGACCATCAGCATACATATGGCTTTACAGTTGCACTTGATGTCCACGCCAGCTGAGCTCGCAAAGGGCCCCACCACGCAGCAAATAGTCCACTTTTTATGAAAAAAGCCATCCAAACCAAAAGATAACAAGGATAAAGTACTAAAAACTGGTTAAATATTTATTTCCTTTGTAAGTGACCGTGGTCTAAGCGGGTTCATGACTTCCAAGTGTGCATTAATAGAAATTAACGCACGACGTGGAAGCCTGAAACGTCCTCCGCTTCACGTCGGACAGTTGCTTCTGCGAAGGCCGAAATGATAAACCAACAGAACGGAGTCAAATGTCAACGGCTCTACTTGACCAAAAGGAACAGAAATGACCGTCTGGTCTGTCTTCCTGAACCACACAAATAAAACTATGAAAGTTCAACAGCCAAAGAAGGAAGAGAATTACAGTCCAGGATCTTCCTGACCGGTGGCTGTAGACCAGCTTCATTTAAAAAGCGCCTTCTGTTTTTGCTCTTCATCATTCATGATTCGTGAACAGATGCTCCTCCCATCCCCATCCCAAAGCCTCTTCCTGTTTCCTCTGTGGTCCGTTAGGGAACTCTGAGGGTGAACAAACACCGAGCCCAGAGCGAAGCTGTGGTTCTGACGGAGGGCTCGTCCAGCCAGGCCATGGGTAAGAAGGGCTCAGGGGGGCGTCTGTTCCTGCTGAACGACCCTCCACAGCCTCTCTGTCCCGTCAGATCTGAGCTCGGGGGTGCTGGTGCACGGGGGCAAGAACCGCAACAGAGCGGTGCACGGAGACGTGGTCGTGGTGGAGCTGCTGCCGAGGAGCGAGTGGAGGGGGAGAGCAACGCTTCTGACGGAGGGACAGGGGGACGACAGGAGTGCAGACGACGGCCAGGAAAAGCCCATGCCGACAGGTGGGAGACCCCTTTGCCCCGGAGCTTCTGCCCCTTACATCCTTTTGACCCCTTTCTGCAGTGAAAGCGATTCCAGCGGAGAAAAGCGCCGATATGCAACGCTGCACAGCAGAGAAATGTGGACACGATCAAGGAGAATCAGAGAAAGACAGAAGCCACAAACAAAGCTGCCTCTCACCGCCACTTTGTGGCTTCTGTCTGCATCAGAATCCGCTGATGCTCACGCATCACATAGACGTCAAAGATTTAGATGTCAGAGCGTGTGTTAAGTAGGTGTGGCCAACGATACCTCTGCTGTTGAAGGGTTAAAGATCCTCTCTTGTTTTCACGATGTCCAGAACAAAAAACCAACCCCTACCATCTTCATCCTACTTCTGTGAAGTTTCTGAAAGCTATGACTATGACTATCAGCTTTTAGTTGGAGCTTCTCTGTTTGAGAAATCATGGAACACTGTATGGTGTTAACAACCTCATTGGTTTATTATTCCACTAATACATTGGACAGTATGTGAACTGCATCAGAATAAAGTGAATACAGTAAATTCCGGGCTATAGAGCTCACCTGATTACAAGCCACACCCATGACATCATTAAAAGATGAACCATTTTATATAAAAATAAGCCGCACCTGTATATTAGCCGTGGCTGAGCTGTAGCTGTCCCTGCCCTGTCTCTGAACAGTTTTAGAGAGGGAGAGGCCGACAGAGACTGCATTTTCTCCTTTCCAGCATTTTAACCCTCTCACCATTATAGCCTATTCATTTAATCACACTCACAAACATCCAAACCGCATGGAGGTCACTTCTGCTCACAGCCTCCTCAGTCATGGTGAGGAACTTTACACCCGCGATTTCCCACTTCCCATGAGTCTTAGGGGCTGAAGGCAGGGCTAACCCTCAGGTCGCCACACTGTGTTGTAGGAAGGAGGAGGAGGGGGAGAGCAGTGAAAGGTGTGTTGGGGGTGTGTGTTCATGTTTGATATACAGAGTGAAAGAGAACTGTAATAAAAGAAGGTTTCCCCCAGAAGAAGATGAATGATCCTTTATTAACCCACTCTGGAGGCTCTGAGGGTCCAAACAGGGAAGTGAACAACCAAAGGAAGATCCGCCTTCAGCGGAGAGGAAAGAAAGAAGAAAGTAATGCAGGAAAGGTTCAACACATGATATTTACAAAGAAAGACGGTGCAGAAAGAGTTTTCAAAGTTTTAATGATATACCTGAGCTTTTCTTTCCAAACAGTGCCTGTGACGCGGCAGCAATATGGTAGTAACCGCACTAACAGGGCTGGTTAAAAAACATGAACGTAAAAGTCACTGAGAGCTTTCTTCATCTTCCTCCTGTGGACTGAAACCATGGAAGTCTTCCTCCTCAGTGTGGGATTGGAATAGCGTCAGACATTCTTCAGCTCTCTCTCTCAGTCTCTCCTTCGTTGTCATCAGTGTCACTCTGAGGTAAATTCCCTCCTGTCCTTGCTCTGTCCTCTCCGTCAGCAGCAGACCGGCTTTTCCAAACCCGTAGGTGATGGTGGATTTTTTTCACACTGATTTAACGATTGCTCTGAACTTGAAAGCTGCTTCGTCTGCATTTCTTCTTGCATTTTCCATGATGAGGGTCTGTTCCTGCTATTCATTCACAAAGCAGGAGTTTACATTAAACCTGCGTCTTCCTTGACACATATACAATATTCCCACTGTCTCACTCTGACCATCTCTGCTCCAGCGCCCCTAGTGGCCGTTAGGAAAAATGCATAAAGTAGCCGCATCATTGAATGAACCGCGGGGTTGATGCCGTGTGACAAAAGTAGTGGCTTATAATCCAGAAATGACGGTATGTTCAAAACATATGTAGATTATTAATGTACTTCTATACAAATATGTCTAAATGTGTAAAGCGTGTAAATTGACTGACAGATGGAAATGATTCCCTTTGAATGTGTCCCTCTCACACGAATCAATACGCTTCTCCATACATGGTCTCATTTTTAAGCTTGATATTCATTATTTATTTGACATTTAAAACAATAATGAAAATGTTTTTTTAACAGAGAAACTTTTTTTTACATCAAGAAAATCTTAATGGACATAACATGTTCACCATTCAGACCTGACTTTGGCTCTTTAGACTCTTTTGTTCTTTGTGGTCAATAATATGAAGGAATTCAGAAAAAAAAGGTTTTCATACGTTTTTACATCCAGACTGTATTCCTGAAGGCGACACTCCATAAAGGTCTTTGAACTGCTTCCAAACACACTCCTGACTCTGAAACGGGTTCCCCCCAGCAGCGCCACGCCCTGACGTGACCCGTTTGTGTGATCCGACAGGCCGGGTGGTGGGGGTCCTGCAGAGGAACTGGAGGGATTACGTGGTGACCTTCCCCAGCAGGGACGCCTCTCAGTCACAGAGCAGAAGCTGCCAGCGCGTCCTCGCCGTGCCCTGGGACCGCCGGATCCCCAAAATCCGCATCAGCACCCAGCAGGCGGAGGCTCTGCAGGTGGGGCTTGACAGCAGGCGTGTTTCCTGTGGAGATGTTTGGCGGTGATCCCGTCACAGAATGTGGAAGAGAGGCTGATTAGACTTATCTTGGAATGGAATATTTAGATAAATGAACCATTTTTAAAAGATCAAAACACGTCAAAGTCTGTTTAATCAGCAGAGGCGCTCAGTGATGCTCATGCTGACCCCGCTCCCACCCCACACAGGACCACAGGGTGGTGGTTCGCCTGGATTCCTGGGAGAGCACGTCGCTCTATCCCAACGGCCACAGCGTGAAGGTCCTGGGCCGGGCTGGGGAGCTGGAGACCGAGGTCCAGACCATCCTGGTGGAGAACTGCATCCATGTGCCGCCCTTCTCTGAAGCTCAGGTCAGAACCAGACCAACTCTGACACCATTCAGACGTTGAGTCAAACGGATGCCCTACATTACTGAACTAAAGGTTATCTCCATCCAAATCCAATGAGGATTCCAGCTCATCTGATTTTAGTCATTTATTGATTGAACAAACATCATTTCATTCAGTTATTTAACACTTAAACAGAGGACTTCTGTCAAGTCACCTCAACAATCCATGAACTAGACTTATTCGTGTCAGACATGGTGCCTGCTGCTCTAGTGTCTTCAGAACTATGAACATCAAAAAGTGACTTTTGCTTCCGTCTGAATGTCTGGCTGCTGTGAGGACTGTTTTTGTGTTTTTGTGCGCTTTGTGTTCAAATGTCAAATTTGTGATGACGCCTCCAGATGAAAGAGATGCCCCTCAGCTCTCCAGAGAAGCCGTGGAGGATGGACCCCGCCGAGGTGGCGAGGAGGCGGGACCTCAGGGACTCTCACCTGGTGTTCAGCATCGACCCTCTGGGCTGTGAGGACGTGGACGACACGCTGTCGGTGCGCAGCCTTGCCGGCGGGACGCTGTTGGAGCTGGGCGTGCACATCGCTGACGTCACCCACTTCGTCCCCGAGGGCTCGCTCACCGACCTGGAGGCACGCGCCCGGTGAGCGAGGCGGTCCCCGCCGCGGGCGGAGCTGGCGTCCACCGTGGCGTCCTTCTGATCTGATGTGTGGATTCTAGTGTGTGTGTGAGTGGGGCAGAGATTGGATCATGTAGAAGGCATCTCATGGCTGATTTCATGTGAAAAGGTCAGAAACCAGAAGAAGCAGAACGCACTAAAAAAGGAGAAATTAAGATATTTTGAAATGTTTCCAAAATGTTGAATCAAAGCTTTTATAAACCAAAAGTTCCTGAAGAGAATAATGAAGGAACTCTAAATTATTCTAGTGTTTCCCTCCTGTAGTTTTTGTCTTCTGACCAACAGATGTCCTTACATTTACTAGACCTTTATTTTGAAAATCCTTTCAGTAGGATAGGACAGCTGCCCTTTAGAAGGATCCACTTCCTGTATTGTGTGGAGAATGCTTGTTTTGAAAAAGGAGAGCAGGAAACAGCTTTCACTTCCTCCTCAGAGCCACCACCTACTACCTGGCAGACCGCCGCTACGACATGCTGCCGGCCGTTCTGAGCGCCGACCTGTGCTCGCTGCTGGGGGGAGTCGACAGGTCAGTGTGCGCCGCCGGTGACGCCGACCGTGTAAGCCTGCGTTCCTGTGACACTGCGGGCTTTCAGGTACGCCATGAGTGTCTTGTGGGAGTTGGATGCTGGGAGCCTGGCTGTCAGAAGGGTGTGGTTCGGCCGCACCGTCATCCGCTCCTCCTACCAGCTCCACTATGAGCTGGCCCAGGCGCTGCTGAACGGAGAGGAGGTCCGGGTGCCAGAGCTGGAGCGGTTCTGCCCTGAGGAGAAGGACCTGAAGCTGGCCCAGCTCATCCAGGCGCTGGAGATGCTGACGCGGGTCAGCAGGCACCTGCGGCTGCAGCGGGACAGAGGCGGAGCTCTGGAGCTGGAGGGGGTGGAGGTACTGCACTGTCACATGTGTGCTCCTTGAAACGTTTAAGGGATATTTGAGTAAACAGGTTACATCCTTGAGTAATCTGAGTAATCCGGTTTGATGGCCAGAGCTTCAGCAGCCAATCAGATGCAGGTGATGTGGCTGCACTACAGATGGTGAAGATGGTGCCTTAAGGAGAGCTCAAGAACCCAGAACACAGGTCCAACAGAGAAGACGGTCCACAGCATCACCTGTGAGCTCACACCTGAACAGGAGCAGATTCTTCTACGGCGGGCTGCACGGTGGGGCAGTGGTTAGCGCTCTTGCCTCACAGCAACCACAACACCAATGGGGGGCCTTTCTATGTCCCCCCCCTGCATGCGTGGGTTTTCTCCGGCTTCCTCCCACCGTCCAAAATCATGCTTCATAGGGTTCCTCTAAGCAGGGGTCGGGAACCTATGGCTGGCGATCCATATATGGCTCTTTTGATGGTCACATGTGGCTCTCAGACAAATCCTTAATTATACTTTTTCTTTCATTAGACCAGTCCTTCTCGGGCGCGATGCGATGCCAGAGGCGTGCAGTAGATGCGGTGCTCAGAGAGAAAACTATCAGTTTACTATTATCTATTATTTCACAGAGTTTGTACCACCCAGAAACCTGTGAATTGCTGTGCCTAGAACTGCGCGCTCCCGTCTCTGAGGAAGAGCGCGCAGTTACAGGGACGGGATGTGTGAGGAAGAAAGGTGGGGGGGGGGCAGCAGGTGAATCGCACAGGGATGGTAAAAACATAAACCCGCTCCCCGTCACTCACTGTAGCGTGTGAGTGTGTGTTTGGTTCCATGTCTGTCTCACATCTACAGAACAGTCAGACCTAAGATCCCGTTTAAAGTCTCAGCGCCTGCATGAAGCAGAAACTCACCACGGATCAACCAGACTACCCATCAGCAAAACTACCACCAGAAATACTCATAATTTATCAGCAACAGCATAACAATGTTATTAAAAAGAATCCACAGACTTATTGTACTTTAAAAGTGTTGAAATTACATCAAATGCACACATTCATTTGAATATTTAGTTGTAAACATATTGTCGCGGACTGAGTTGGACTTGGCTGTTGGGCCGCGTTAAAAGTTCTAGAGTTCATTGAACGCATCAAGCAGAGATCTGATTGGCCCTCAGTTCTGTCGCTCAGCCTGTTGTTAGGTAGTTTGGACCAATGACGTTCAGCCATGGGCCGAATAAGGAAATGGGAGGGCTGGAGCGGGAGGGGGGATATAAAGTTGGGAGAAGCGCTCTCGTCTCGTCTCAGCGGGAGAGAATAAGGAGTTGCTGAATGAATTGTTCGGCGTTTGTTGGGGTCTGCAGTAACTAGAATGAAGAACCCTAAAAGAGGTTAAGTCTCAGTGCCTCAGTGTGGGAAAGGGACGCTACATTATTGTACGGCTCTTTGGAAATGACATTTAAGAATATGTGACGTTTATGGCTCTGTCGGCCAAAAAGGTTCCCTAGCCCTGCTCTAAATTGTCCCTAGGTGTGAGTGTGACTGGGTGTGTGATTGTGGCCCTGAGACAGACTGGTGACTGGTCCAGGATGTCCCCCGCCTTCACCCATGAATGGCTGGGTACAGTGGTCAGGATAGGCTCCAGCAGCCCTGTGACCCTAACAGGTACAAAACGGGTTTAGAAATGGAAAAGTATGTAGAAACACAAGGTGGTCTTCTTCCAGAGTCAGTCAGGATGATGGACATGGTAGAGTCCTTCAACCAGAAGACACAGTGGAGCTGTCCATGGTGCTGAATTAGACATAATAACAATAATGGATAAGATGTATCTGCTTGTTATGGCAGCTACTCATATAGCCTCAGCTGTCCTGGGGCAGACTGATGGGGGCGTGGCTGCCAGGTTACCCCCTATGACATTCGTGCACATTCACACACCAGTGGAGCCACACTGGAGGCATGGGGGTGAAGTGGGGGGTGAAGTGTCTTGCCCAAGGACACAACGACAGTTGACTGGGGGGAGCGGGGATCGAACCGCTGACCCTTTGATCATTGGACGACCTGCTGAACCGCCTGAGCCACTGCCGCGCTATTGTGTTGACTAAACAGATTGAACCGCGACTATCCAGACTATATTGTAGCTGTAATGCTCCAAACAGTGCTGAGCATCAATGAGAACCCCCCCCCCATGTCTTTCCACAAGGTTTTATTGAACACTTTAAGTCCATAACCTTAAATGAAGGTTGATGGTCCAACTTAGATGACATCATCGGATGGCGTCCCGGGAAACAGTCCCTCCAGTTTGGCGTTCTGCTGCTTTAGATAACTGCAGTCAACCTGCATGGTGGTTTTCTCAACCGGCTCCTCTGGATGTGGAGGAGAGGCGGTTCTACCCAGAGCTCTCCCCCCATCTCTAAGGGAGCCCCCAGCCCCCCATTTCAGCTCACATTCAGGACCTGGTTCTTTGGGTCATGACCACAGGTGGTTGAATGCCTGTTCATTAGGAGTTTGTGACTGTGACTGGGGTGTCCTCATTCATGCTGAGCACTGTGAACACTGAAGACCTGGACTCAGATTTCCACAGAGAAACTTCAGAGCTGTGGAAATGGTATAAGGAGCTGTTGTCACATGAATGAAACCCTGAGGTTACGTCCTTTCATTGGGTCTTAAAAAAAGATGGAATTGTAGAATACTGTTGCAGGTTCTAGTTTAAAAGGTCTTGCGGGTTTTCATTAGAACAGGACTTGTTGGAGGGTTTGTTGGTCCAGAACCTGTGCTCCTCTCAGCGGCTTCGTGGTTCTGCTTTCAGGTCCGAGCCCAGCTGGACAAAGACAAGAACATCACGGCGCTGGTTCCCCGCCAGCCCCTGGAGGTCCACGAGACGGTGGCAGAGTGCATGATTTACGCTAACCACTGGGTGGCGCGGAAAATTCAGGAGTCCTTCCCAAACCGAGCCCTGCTGAGGCGTCACCCGCCGCCCCGGCTGGAGCTGTTCAGCCAGCTGGTGGACACGGCCAAGCTGATGGGGTTCAGCGTGGACACCAGGTGGGTAGAAGATCAACGCCGTTTCACCACAAATGCAGCGTCGAAATGCAAAGGGGAAGAACCAAGGTCTTGTTTTACATCTGCTTTCATGTGAGAGCTGAACAGCTTAGTGTTTAAGTTTGATCACACAGCAGTTTGTGGGACTTCTAGACTCCACAGCATGTTTTTCATTTCCATAAACTGCTGATGTGAAGCCGCTTTCTCCCACAGATGACGGTTGAATGGATGAAGAAAGGACGCTCTGATAATCTCTGATCTGCTCCTGCAGGACCAACAAGGCTTTAGCCGACTCTCTGGACCGGGCTGTGGACCCGCAGGACCCCATGGTGAACAGGCTGCTCAGAATGATGGCCACTCAGGCCATGTCCCAGGCCCTTTACTTCTCCACCGGTTCCCAGCCGCAGGACCAGTACTATCATTACGGTATGGTGACCACAGCCTTCTTCAATTCAATTCAATTTTATTTGTATAGCCCAAAATCACAACAACAGTCGTCTCGATGGGCTTCAAAGTGAAACATGAACTCAAAAGGATCATGAATACAAAGAGTTCAATAGAAAAATACTAAAATGGACTAACAAACTGACTAAGCTATACTGGCATCCCTGCCCTTAGACCCCCCCTTCTCTGTGAGGAAAAACTCCTAAAAAAATGGATTCCGGAAAAATGAAGAAACCTCAGGGGTGAAGGAGGGATCCTCTCCCAGGACGGACAGGAGATGTACCAGAACTCTTAGAGAAGAATTAACTTATCTAAATCTACAACTACATATATAAAGTCCAGCAGACGAGCTTCATCCAGCCGTGGTTGGGGGGACAGTCAGGGGGGGCGAGTCGAGCCAGAGACAGGAACCACAGCCAGGTGTAGGAGCAGGCGAGGTAGACGGTCAGGAACTGGAGCACGGATGAAACAACTGGAGTCTGGAAGCACTCCCACTCCCCAGGAGGGAAAGAGGGACAATACATGAATGACTGCAGCAAACAGAGGCATGGAGAACTAAATGATGATCAAGAATAGAGGCTTCAGGCTCCTTCATGCATTCTCAGACCTTTGATCTGATTCCACAAACCCCAGCTGTGTTTCCATCACACAAACATTCTGCAAATGTGGAGAAAAGACACTTTTACAATCACACTGCTTCCATTCAGTCCTAATCATGTGAATAAACACAAACCAACTCACACATGGCGACGGGTCAGAACAATGATGGACAGCAGACACCTTCATCATCATCATCATCATCATCGCTGCACAATGGGACGCCTGCTGATGACGTCACCCACAACTGGACGTCAGCACCATGACTGCAGTCGCCTCATTTAAGCTGAGTTTATTTCAGGGACTCTAGAATGTGATGACGGAGAAACTCTTCCTGAAAATGTTCACTGAAGACGAAAAGGAAACGCCTGACTTCACATGCAGACAGAGAGAGAGGAGCAAAGATTAAGATCCGCCTCACATTCATTCATCTTCTAATCCTTTACTTCACTTTTGGGGTTGCTGGAGCCTATCCTGGCGGGGCAAAGGCAGGGGACACCCTGGACAGGTCGCCAGTCTGTCTTACAATTTAACGATCGTGGGTCGACCGCCCCACCGCTGAGACTGAACCGCCTTAATGTGGGAGGGGCTACGGATGAAGCCATTTTTGGTGGTGGGTGGTTTCACAGAGCAGCTGTGGATCCAACAATTCCACACAACACTCAACTTCTGATGAGCTGTGACGCCGTGGGACCTCTGGTGGCGCCGCTGCACGCCGCTGAAGGCCGCCAGTTCCTACCAACAAGCTCATCGCCGTCTACTGAGGGTCTACCTGTGCAGTTGTTGGTCATGTGACTCACTTGAGTTGGGAAAGGTCTTTCCATTGTAGTTTAGTGGACTATGTCCATTTCAAATACACAAAGGTTTTCTGATGAATGCGAGTTTCTTTGTTTTCACAAATCTAATTTCCAGTTTCAGCGTCCAGCTGCTGCAGCTGCAGTTGTTTTAGTGCTACAGTGAATGCAGCAGCTCTGAAAAGTTCTGCTTCTGCCTCCCAGGTCTGGCTTTGGACCGTTACACGCACTTCACCTCGCCCATCCGTCGGTACGCAGACATCGTGGTTCATCGCCTTTTAACTGCAGCCCTGGAGCTGGAGCAGGGGGCGGGGCCTGCTGGAATCCTGGCCACCAACAAGGAGCTGGAGGAACTGGCTCAGCACATCAACAACAAGAACTGGGTTGGTTCTGTTTGGGCTTAGCTGAAGGGAGTGCGGGTTCTGACCCTGTGATGCTTCCAGACGGCCCAGAGAGCCCAGAGCGCGTCCACCGGCCTCTTCCAGTGCCTCTTCTTCAGGGACAGAGACCCGCAGACGGACCCGCGCTGTGTGGCGGACGCCATCATCTACGCCATCCGAGACAATGGCGTGTTGGTGTTTGTCCCCGAGTAAGAAACTGATCTGCCCCCCACTGAGGGGGGAATTCTTCTGACTAGTTTGATGCTGAGAAAGTGGTGTCGTCAGCATAGATGCTGTGCTTCCTCACAAACATGTTTGCTTGTGGAAAGAATGATCAAATATGTGGAAATGAAAGAAAATTTACAGTCAGATGCAGTAAAACATGGTTCAAGCTTTAGTCCCAGCTGTCCTTACGGGGGACAGACGAGGGCACACCTGTAGGGGGGGCACAGGTGACCCAAACCAAACATCAATGGTAGACCGCTCAGTCAACCGGCAGAGAGAAGCGTTAGGGTTTGACTGTCAATTCACTTCCATTTTAGTTCTACAGCCCAAATTCACAACAGCAGTCGTCTCAATGGGCTTCATACGGTCAGTGAGAGTAAACATACAATCAGAAGGATCATAAATGCATAGAATTCCATAGAATATTAAACTAAACCAACATCCCTGCTCTTAGACCCCCCTTCTCTGTAAGCAAAACCCCCTAAAAAACCTCAGGGGGGTCCACATGAAGGAGGGATCCTCCCCCAGGACGGACAAGAATTAGCTTATCTAACTCTACAACTACATGTTTGAACAGTCCAGCAGACGAGCTTCATCCAGATGGAGGGGGGGGGGGGTCAGATCCACAGCCAGGTGTAGGAGACAGCAGAGAGAAGGCCTACGGTCAGGAAGAAATGTTAGAAATGAGGAAATTAGACAATCAGAGTTCAGTTTCTGTGTGGACGTCCTACACTGTAGGACCTGCAGGCACTTCACGTGCACACCCCGTGCATGGAGCATTTACATGTATATATACTGCGTACGGACCATTTATATGTCCTGTAATCAGACTTAAGGTTACCACACGGTCAACCCCCCCCACAGGAGCATGTGACCAAAGGCTCAGTGATGATGTCATGACAGCTTCACCCACACGGTCAAACCCCCCCCGCCATGCAGGAGCATGTGACCAAAGGCTCAGTGATGATGTCATGACAGCTGTTTACTTTTTTATTGGGTGAAGTTTGAAAACACTCTATTAAAGGTTGTAATTTAAAGCTGCTTTCATACTGGAGCAGATGGAGTTACCTCTGAAATACCACAGGCGGATAACCCCCCCCCATCCGTCCTCAGGTACGGCATCAAGGGTCCCGTGTACCTGAAGAACAAAGAGGGCCAGGTGGTGTCGGCAGAAGTGGGCGGCAGCTGTAAGTGGCAGGGCGGCCAAGTGCGGCGGTACCCCAGCTACATCACCACCACCACGGCGGGCGGATGCAGCTCCACCTTCAGGCTAATGAGCCACATCACTGTGAGTGAGGGTCACACCGTAAATGTGACGGCAGTGAAGAAACCGCACTCAGAACCTCCACCCACGGCTGCTGACCTGAAGCAGCAAGTCTGCTCCATGACAGAGGAGCCTGGTGGTCAAACCCTGGTTTAACCCCCCACCCCCCCACACACAGTACCTTTGTCCTTTCTAGGAACAGCCACAGACTGTATATGAGGACTGGACTGAGTGGCCTCTCCTCCAAACAGGAAGTGGTTCCAAGAAGCCAAAATCTACAGAGAAACAAGCAGCTGTTATTCTGTTGGTCAGCAGAACCGTTGTGGATCGGATCTTTTCTCAAATCTTGATAATCCTCATTTTTTTATGATATTTTCATGTAGTCTAAATTATTGAAATTATAAACTGACCAATCGGACGCCTCCATAAAAGTAGGTGGAGCCTGCTGGCCCCCACATCCAACACTCAAAGCATTGGACAGATTTCATGTAGCCCCCCTATTGAGTGATAGGGGCGTGGCCTTCCAACAAGCTCAGTCCTGACTGGTGAGAGTGGTTGCCATAGAAACAATGACTCAGACCAATCACTGCTCACTGACTAAGTCTGGCTCTATCATGGTGGAAACCTGGGGAGTGGACTGACGTCGTGTGTTTGGAGCCGGCAGTGAAACCATTTTCTACTCGCTCCAGTCGTCAGCCAATGGGAAGAGCCGCTGAGGGAAGCAGGCGCTCCTTTGGAGACCTGAGCTTGAAGGTCAACATGTCCTCCTACCGACCTGCAGTCATAGCTGCTCACAGACAAACACACCTGACCCAGGTCCCAGCAGCAGGTAGGGCTGAAGCGGGAGGCCGGGGGCCCCTCCAGGGGCCCTCCAGGGGCCCTCCAGGCTCCCGCTCCAGCTGGTGGAACATGGTTGTTCTGGATCAGCTGGTGGCTCTCTACAACTTTTAGAAGAGCCCCATTTTTAGTCGACTTAAACAGAGGTAGACTCCAAAGGTCAAAAGGTCACTAGAGTTTTAAATGAGTTGACTGCTGCTCAGCAGCTGATGAAGTCCCGGTAACCATGGAAACGCATCTCCTTTCCCTGCAGGTCCGTATTTCGGTCCGGTCCTCAAGCTGCCACGCCGACACTCTGGTCCTGGAGGTCATCAGCAACCAGCCCCACCGCGGCTCCGGGCCCGCGGCCCCGGCGTCGCAGGGCCACCGGCAGCTGGTCCAGGAGGTGGTCCGGCTGGCTGAGAGCGCCCAGCAGACGGCGGCGCCCACGCACAAACTGTCTCGGCAGGAGCGGGACTTCCTGCAGAGCAGAACTCCAAACCTGTACTCCATCCTGGAGGAGATCCGTGAGCTGGCCCTGATGGACCTGGACGCTCTGGCCCAAACCTCTGAGCAGACGGTTCTGACGGTCCCTGACCCGTTACCATGACGTCACAAACAACCGGTTTTTAAGGGATTTTTATGATGAGACATGTAAAAACATAAAAACTGTATTTAGAATAAACGTGTTTTTATCTGACGTCAGACTTTTTCAGAACCTCTTTTGGGACCGACTGAAGTTCTCCCTGCCGGCCCGGATCCGTGTCATCCTCACACATCAGAGCCTGGAGAAGCTTTTACTGGTTGACGTGTGCTGATGGTTTCTGCAGCAGCAACCAGGCAAAACCACGTTGGGGGGGCTCCTTCCATCTTCTAGCAGCCTTGGTCTTGAAAGCAGCTACAGGAGGAAAATGGGCTTCAGCCAGGACGGGCCCATCACAGAACCCAGCCGGGATTCAAACTAGGACCTTCTCACTGTCAATTCAGTTGGATTTCTACGGCCCAATATTAACATTAGCCGTCTCAAAGGGCTTCGTACCGGTAACTTTTTATCCCTTGTGCTATCCTATGGGGTCCAGATGACCCCCCCCCCCCTTTACATTGACGTGTTCTCCCTACCATGACAAAGGTGGAAAGATTTCATGTACCGTAATTTCCGGACTATAAGCCGCTACTTTTTTCCTGCGCTCACAGCCCTGCGGCTTATTCAGTGACGTGGCTAATTTATGGATTTAATTGGCGCCCGCCATGTGCGTACTTTCAGACTCAGTGAATGGTTTGGATTCTCTATCCAACACTAAGCAACAAGGCATTTATTTTATAACACACCCTAAGCAGCCAAACAGCATGGAGCTCAGTTATGATCTTAGACACTTCAGTCATGGTTCAACAAATAGAAACACGCATGCCTGGCCGCATCCCAGAATCCTTTGGTGCCATTAGACCCAACGTGCACGTGACCGCCGCTACAATATGATGCAGCTTTCAAGTTAAAAGCAGCGTGAAAAAATCCACCATCACCAACTGGTTTGGAAAAGCCGGTCAGCTGCTGACGGAGAGAACAGGGCAGATGGACCAGGAGTGAATTTACCTCAGAGTCACAGTGACACTAGTCCATCTATTAGCAGCTCCGTAATATACGAGATGACCTTTTAAACTTACGTTTATTATTGTTATGGTTATTATGAAGCGCCTGTTCGCTCATCATTTTATTCTTAATCTGTGTGGTCAGTGCTTTTTTTCTGCCAGAACGTACGGTTAGGTGAAGGCTAACATGCGCTAACAACATTTAGCCTGGATAAACATGAATCCATGCGGGAAAAGCAGCAATCTGCATCCTGGCTGCACGTAAACATGAGGGAATAACACTAGCCTTTATTTTGTCGGGACACAACAGGAAACACAAATCGGCGTGATCGTTTTTACGGTTTCTAAGGACTGAGCGGAATTTTGCATTGAAAAGCTCACAGCCTCCGTGTGAGCTGGAGACATGTTCTCCTGCTGCTCGATCACATTGAACTGCGGGGCCGATGACAGTCTGAAGGCTCCCACACGTAACAACGCACCCCCCCTCATCCACAAAACGTACAGTAATAAGTCCGATTTCTCTGCACAGACACGATTTGCTCCGTCCACCGGCACAATGGGGACGAAGCGCTCCTCCCTGCAGCCACCCTGGCCAGGGGTGTCGTATAAGATAGGAAGGGGAGACAAAGAGCCCGCATGGCGAGCGCGGAGCGCAGAGGCGTCTGCGGAGCAACATTGTTTGTTGTGGAAGGAAACTTCTGACGCGCGCTTTTCAGTCGCCGCTGCTTTATTTTACTGGTGTGTTTTTTTAACCATAATGCTGCTGCGAGACAAGCGGAAGGAGAGCTGTTCCCGTTCACCCTCCATGCACTGCTGCTCCTTGCTCATTTTAGCCCCTAAGACTCATGGGAAATGGGGGATCGCGGATCTAAATTTCCTCATCATAACTGAGGGATGTAATGTTGATTATATGGTTACTGTTTGTAATTTTATGTGTGATATCTAGATTGTCAATAAGTAAAAAAACAAACAAAAAAATAAAAAAAAAAACAACTGAGGAACTTGTGAACAGAATAGAGGTCCATGCTGTTTGGCAGATGTGGGCGTACTCAAATATATGAGCTTGAGGCAAGACTGACTGCTCCCACAGTGTGGTAATGAATCACACTTACTCTGGAAGTCAGTACGTCATTTGTCAGGCTGACCACGTTGCCTAATACATGCGGCTAGTACTCTGACACGGCTTGTGTATGTCTAAAAGTGTTTAAACACGTGAAAATGGGTGGGTGCGGCTTGTAATCAGGTGTGCTTTGTAGTCCAGAATTTACGGTAATCCATGGACACCAGTGAAGATCACAAATCATTGAAGAAAAAAGGTTCAGTCTAGTGGGTCTAGATGACCCAACGTTAACGTGTCTAGGATAGCACAAGGGCTAGTGGGTCTAGATGACCCAACATTAACGTGCCTAGGATAGCACAAGGGCTAGTGGGTCTAGATGACCCAATGTTAACGTGCCTAGGATAGCACAAGGGCTAGTGGGTCTAGATGACCCAACGTTAACGTGCCTAGGAGATCACATAAAGTCAGAACTCCACAGGTAATGACTAAACTACACATCCCTGCACTCAGACCCTCAGGTGAGAGGGCTGACCGCTCTACACCGTTAGGCCCCGGTTCTGTGCAATGGGCCCGGGTCATCGGGTTCAGGCCTCCAACCCGGTGAAGCAGACAAAGGTTTAGAGAACTGAACGGGTTAGAAACCAGAACTGCTGGAAGCTCAGTGGCTGTTTTCAGCACAAATATTTCACATGAACGACGAGCCTCCATGTTGGTTCTGAACCTTTATTTGACCCGTTCTGAACTAAAACAACACCAATAGAAACCATGACATCACTGCTGCATGGACAGAACCCTAAGAGTCTATGACCTTTGACCTACAGGACAGCCGTCCTCTGCTGCTGGAGGGGAAGGTCTCAGGTGGATCTCCTCATCCTGATCCGGGTCACACGTCTTCAGGACACTTGGAGGTTCATGAGGGGGGGGGCTCGGAGTCTGCAGCCGACAGCTGAGTGAACGAGCTGGAGGCCTCCAGATCCTGATCCAGATCCTGATCCTCCTCCGCTCGGTCGATGGGATCATTCAGGAGGGCAGTCTGAGAGTCTGAAGCATCTGCAGACAAAACATGTGATTGACTAGTAGAAATGCATCATGGGAACCTGACACCAACCAGAGGAGCTCTGGACCAAGAGGGGAAGCGTCTGTCCGGCCAAAGTACGGGATCAAACCAGGAGCCGCTTCAAGTCAATGAAAACCAACAACATTCGATGTGAAGTTTTAACCTGAAAGGTGCAGCGTTTCCTCGTTGAAGCTGGATTTTGGTCTAGAAAAGTCCTCCCTGCACTTTCTACACTTTCTACAAATCCTCACAGCTGCACTGAATGAACACATCTGTACAGGAAACACGGCAGACGGGATCACGGCTGTGTTCAGACTGGAGAAGCGTTTGGTTCTGACCCGGATCGAGTCCTGAACCTTGGATTGGGTCTGTATTCAGACTGCTGTCAGGCAGCCTTTCTGTTCCAGCTTGTCAACAAAACCATGTGACTGCAGACCTCTTCACTCATTGGTCAGGAGTTAGGAGGGCGGGGCAAAGCAACCAGAGACAGAAATGATGGAAGTCCTGCAGTTTTAGTTCCTTCAGACTTTAGATTCACTGACAGATGTGAAAGTCTGCATCAATGTCAGGCTGCAGCCTTTTTCCTGCTGCTTTGGTCCGGTGGAGTCAGGCTGCAGGACGGTGACTGACAGAAAGGACAGGAATGTGTGTTTATGACGTAGGCACAGTCAGGAAAACAGTGAGAAGTGATGTGGATCACCTTCAAATAGTCTGAATGAGCCTGATTTCAGTGAGTTTCTGCGTCTCACCGTTGTGCAGTTATGGCGTCGATTTAAAGAATTCTGTTGAGGAACTACATGGTAGCTTTTAGGATGACGTCACAGCGGCGTCTGTCGGCTGTAACCACACAGAAAAGCCTGTCAGAAGCGTTGAAATAAACGTTCTGACAAATAAACAGCTGGAATCTTTTTCCTCTCTGATCACACGACAAGCGTTGCTTTCCATTTGTCCATGGCTCATCTGTTCCTTCATTCCTGCTCTGTTTACGACGGCTACGGTGGCCCGGTGGGTCCAGATGTTCCGTATTGTATTCAGACTGAGGAATCTGATTGGAAACAAACCCAGACCACCAAAGGTGGGTCACAGAGCGGTTCCTGGCCCTGGACCAGAGTCCTCTTGGGTGGATTCAGACTGAAAACCTGTTCCAGATTATCGGGAAAAGCGAATTCTGGTTCACTTAGGGAACCAAACGTGTCCAGTCTGAACACACTGTAAAAGACAGAGATCCTGAAAGCAGCACAGAAATGCTGC
Organism: Oryzias sinensis; assembly: GCA_037389245.1. NCBI lineage: Eukaryota > Metazoa > Chordata > Actinopteri > Beloniformes > Adrianichthyidae > Oryzias > Oryzias sinensis. Next base: position 1,263,488 of record CM074489.1, read on the forward strand.
TAAGCATGTTGGTACTGAGATGATCATCATTTGAGTTCTGTACAGTAACTAACTAAAAAAGCCATCAAACATACAACCAAAGCAGATGGTTGATGATGGTAAACATTCCTTTGTGGAGCTACTAGTTCTGCTTTTATTTTGAAAATACCAAAAACAAACTAGAAGTAATGTTTTGGAAGATTTGATACAATTTTAATTGGGAATCCATCCATTGAATGAAGGAAAAACCTCTTCATTTGTGTGATGACTGAGGGGTCAGGGGTCACACCTCATGCATCGGTCATGTATGGGGGCTCTCTGAGTTCAGGTGTAGTGTTCAGGAGTGGGCGGGGCTTCCTGCGGTGCACGCATGGCGGTGTCTGACAAACGGCCGTCCTGTTGCAGCTGTCCTGCAGGCTGGAGAGGGAGTTTCGCTGCGTGGAGCTGGCGGAGCTGATGACCCAGAACGTGGTGACTCTGGCTATCCGCTACGCGTCCCGGTCCAGACGCATGGCCCTCGCCCAGAGGCTCAGTGAGATCGCCATGGAAAAAACCATCCAGAGTCAGGAGGAGGAGCCAGAAGAGGAGGACGAAGATCTGCGCTATTCCGGCATCAGACGCTCCTCTGAGTAACGTCCCTGCACATCCTCTCCATCTGAAACCTGAAGTCCAGTCTGCGGGTTCTGTCCCGGGTTTCTCAGACGTTCAGACACTTTTTTTCCTGTCAGTTTTAAGGCTCACTTCTCTTTGTATAGAGTTTGGAGCAGAGCTACAGTTTCTTTTTTAGGGTTTAACTAGAGAATGATTTTTAGAACGGATCTAGAAATTCAATCAGATTGGAGCTGCAATGCATCCCGCCTTCTGTTGGACAGGTTTGGTGAGGCGGAGCTCGCCGGAGGACGCCGTGCTTCCAGACTTCAAGAGGAAGAAGCAGAGGTCAGAGGTCAGAGGAGCGCACCGCCGGAGGAGGAACAGGAGGAGACGCAAACGGGAACAAGTCAGTTCTCTCCTTCAGCTTTTAGCCCAAATGAGCAGTTTGAGGAACATCTGACCTGCAGGACTTATGTTCTTATGAAGGCACACCATGATGATGATGAAGACGAGGCTGGAAAAAAGAGAACCTCTATAACTACCAGAATAAAAGTAGATGGATGCCTGAAGGTCATCAGTAGCTGCGTTTCCATGGACAAAGTGATGACATGAAGGTCTGATCAGGATGAAATGCGTCATGTGAACACGGCGTTCAGAACATTCTGCCCCGATCAGACTCATTCAGATCAGCATTTCTTCTGATGGAGACAGCTGGTTCTGCTGATTGGTGATCTGATTGTGGTTCATGGAAACAGATCATTCTGATCCTGGGTCACTG
>CM074489.1:1274651-1383676 GCA_037389245.1 Oryzias sinensis
GGTGCAACACAAGGCACGTCTACCGCTGCCTGTTAAAGGCAGATTTCCCTTTTTTAACGGGTGCAGGTTCCTCTTCTGTCCCTTCATTGGCCCGTTTCCCCTTGTCAAAGCAACTTTCTTTAAGTTTGTTTTTTGGGTCATTTTGGTTGTTTGGGTTTAGCGGGGCGTATCACGTGACGTTTGGTGACTTTGACGTGCGTTAAGTGTGACGGATGTAACAGAGAAAACCTGGTCACTTTTCAAAATAAAACGTTTTTTTCGAAAAAAAACAATAAAATGGAAATTATTTTTTCTTTCTGTGTGTCCCGGTGCCAAAACGTCCCGCGGCCCGGTACCGGTCTGGGGGCCCGGTACCGGTCCGCGGACCACTGATCTAGAGGAAGCCATGGTCCTGGTGTTGTGCAACAGGCAGTGGTCCGTGTGCCCCGCTTCACCTGCCAGTCAGAGCCCACCCCACCCCTCCCCTCTCCTTCTCACACACGCGTGTGACACAGACAGCAGCAGCTGCAGGGACGGACGGGGATTCACAGTTTCAGGCTGTAACTAACTCTGATAGACCAGACAGATGGAAACCAATAGAGGACCAGATTGTTTTTTCCAAGCACTGAGCCGCTGTCACCACCGCCGCCACGTTAAATTTGCCGTATTGCCTGTGCATGAGACCGCCACCACCGCGCGCCCCCCCCGGCATCGCTTCGCGCCCCCCAGCCCCACGATTTGAGAAGCACTGGGTTAAGGGAAAGTGACCGGTTCCTACGTGAAAAGTGAGAAAGCAAGGTTTAAAGCAGCTGCAGATCTTTCCAGAGGATGAAGATCATTTTTTTAGAAGTTAAAGCGTGACGTACCTGTTGGAGTCCAGCTTGGGCTGCGGTCTCTTCGCACTCTTCCTCTTGGCGGCGGGGACGTCGGCCAGCCCGGACACCTCGCCGTCCTCGCCTGCATCAGAACAACCGCATGAGCGCAGCCGCTTTCACCTTTGGAGACGTGCTTTATGGGGAGAACGCCGACCGTCTGCTGACAGGCCACGCCCCTCCTGTTCTCCAGGGGAGGGAGGCGGAGGGAGGGGAGGGAAAGCCTCGTCCTCCAGCTGCTCGAACAGGGGGACGTCGCCCTGGCTGTCCTCCTTTGGACCTCGCATGATGTCAGAGTCCTGCCAGTGAGAAGCAAAAACAGGAACATGAACGGCGTCTGCTGGGATGGCTGCACGACTGCAGAGATGTCTGCAGGGACGTCTGCAGAGACGTCTGCTGGGACGTCTGCTGGGACGTCCCGTCCAACTGTAGGAATGGATGTCACTTCCTGTCAACAAAGGGTGAACAGTGGTGCTGCTGCATTCTGAGTGACACAAAGAGCAGAGATAGAATCCGGTGTGGATCCAGGAGCAGCGTCAGCAATGGCCCCCCATGGAAGAGAAATGTCACCAAACCTGAGAAAGGAAATCAGTTCTCCACACAAAGAGGTGGGGGCTACAAGAAGATCAGCAAAGCTTTACATCTCAGTCAAACCCCTAAAGCAAAAGTCATCCAGAAGTTCAAAAAGATGGAAGTGGAACCATGACGTCCACAGAAGCTAACATCTGGACAGGAGCGTCTTCTGATGGTTGAAGGAAACCACCATGCAGGTTGACTGCAGTTAGCTAAAGCAGCAGAACGCCAAACTGGAGGGACTGTTTCCCGTGACGCCATGTGGCGCACGCTGCAGAGGAACGGCGTGCGTGGTTATCGTCCATGAAGGAGGCCTCTCCTAAAGACCATGCATGAAAAAGCACGCCTACCATCTGCTGGGGTCCATGCGGATGAAGACTACTGAGACTCAATACTCTGGAGTGATGAGACGAAGATCCCCGTTTGTGGAACCAATGACCAGGATGTCGGTCAGGCCATCAATCCACCCTGGAGACGATCGCGTTGATAGAAAAAGTAGAAACGCCGCTAAGAAGTTCATCACAGTTCTGGCGAGTTCTGGCACACGCACGCAGGCAGACACACACACACTCGCGCACACACTCATGAAACGCGAGCACACACTCTCGCGTGATGCCCGTCTGTGAGGCGGCCACTGCGTGTGAGAAGAATAAGTCACTGTAAGTGGCTAAAATATGTGGAGGGGGCGGGGCCTAGAGATATTCGCGCGCGCTTAAACATCTGTGGGAAGGAAACGGAGACAAATATAGTCACAACCTGACATGTGCGTCTGAGCTATGGTGGCCTGCGGCTAGTGTACCAGTGCCAGAGTGTACAGCAGGGGTCTCAAACTCGTAGCCCGCGGGCTATTTGCGGCCCCCAAGATGATATTTTGCGGCCCCCGCCTTAAAGGAAAATTTAATGTTACTGCAGCCCGCCAGTTTTAATGAATGACACTTTTTCATTGTCGTGCTCAGAGATGACCAACCAATCACAGTGGGGTAAATGACTGTTGGGGGCGGGACAATGACAGGGCTTGAAAGCAGGACACCTGACAGCCCCCTCCCTCCCCGGACCACATGAAGGAGTTCCTTACTTTCCTTTCTAGATCAGTGTTTTTCCAACCTTTTCTGAGCCACGGCACACTTTAACCTTAAAAAAAATCCTGTGGCACACCAGGATCCAAAAATTTAAAAAAAAGGAGAAAAGAAACTCAGTCTGTATTGATCTACAGCTCCTCCTGGAAGCTGCAGCTGTTTTTCTAAAAGATGCAATAAAAGTTAAGTTAGAAGATTTAAAAACAGTTTGAAGTGTGTTCGTTGGTTTCAAGACGTTTAACAACAGATCTCCTTGTGCACTCTCACAACCCAATGCATCATGGGAGATGTAGTGATGGCAGACAGACTCTCTTCTCTGAGCTTCATTGTTTTGTTCTCTTGTTCCACGGTCTGACACCGGATTCTGTGGAAAGCTACACCGCTAAAGACGAGCTTTAGCTGGTATTTCTGTTGGAACTGAGAGACTTTATGAGCAGAATCAGAACAAGGAAGTGAAGACTTTAACCACTTCTGATTGGTCAGACTGATGACATGTGATTAAGCCTCCAAGAATGATTGGTGGAAACAGTTAAAGGGGCGGGACTTTTCCTAAAACAGCTGCAGCTACAGCTAAATCACGGTACCGTCATTCTGATCAAAATGTCTTTAATAGAATCAAATAAACACAAGAAAAAGTATTTTATGATCTTTTATATTCCTAACTCCTCAGTGTTTTATCAGGGCCTGTTTGGATGAACACAGAGCTGAAATCCTGGAGATGGAAAATGTTTTTACATCATCAGTTAATGGGGGCAATTTCCCACGGCACACTGATTGAAAAACACTGTTCTACAACGTATCTATTCGCTCGTACTTTTCTAAATACATGCAGTCCGTGCTGAACTTTTCTCTGGGTCTCACAGAACCGGAGGAAGGTTTAGTGTTTTGGTTACGGTTACGGCGGCACATCAAACGGTTTATGCACGGCTGTTACGGCAGCACACTGCTCCCGCGGGAGTCGGGTCAGCTGAGGAGAATAAATGTCCCCCACGTACGTACGTGACAGCTAACGGGGCTTGAACTTTAAACACGCTCGAGCAAAAACATTAGTTTTAGACACACTGAAAATACGTGGGGAAAATGCTACGATAGACGTGTTTAAGATGAACCGGCACCTCGCCCGACGCCCACCCCATGTATGAGTCTGTGTCCTCACTGTGCAGCTCCTTCAGCGTCAGACTGAGACATCCTGAGTGTCTGAAGGAGCGACACCGCAGGTCGTTTCTACCTGCTGCCGTTAGACTGTACAACTTTAGCTGCTCCCAGTGAACCACGTTAACCAACATCATCGACTCTGTCCTATTGATTTTACCCTGTGCAATAACTGATCATATGTGTTTATACTGACTCCATAGTCTTTTACTTTTACATACTGCTCTCTGTTCCTGTACTGCTGCCGCAATAAGGAAATTTCCCCATCGTGGGACTAATGAAGGAATATCTTATCTAAAATGTTGGAGGTGTGGTAATAACGGAACCAAACACTTCCATATATTTTAGGACTGTGTGGTTGTCAAGTAATCCTGGTCTGACATCATGAACATGTGCTAAATGTATTTTCTATTGTCCCCTTTGAAAGTCTATTTTTGGGTGAGATGAAGCCATAAGGCCGACAACAGAGTAAGAAACTGCTCTATGTTCTACTGGAAAACAATGACCAGAAAACGGCTTAAACCTGAGCGACAGGACTGGCTGGACGTTGAACAAAGGATTTATACAATGGAGAGAATTTCTCCCTCACTGCCGACACAACTGGACGTTTTTCCACTGCTTGGTCTAAAGGGACAGATTATGTGAAGCCTGTAAGATCAGACTGAATGTGGAGTGTCACTGAAACGGTGTCAAACATTTATGATTTGAAAATCCCCGAGAAAGCAAGAATGTTGGAGTCCATCACTGCAATGTAGCATTCATGTGCTTTTCAATAAAAATACATGTGAAAAAGAAAAAAGCGTCCAGAAATGACTGACACTGGAAGAGGAAGCAAAACCCCGAAGCACTTCACTTGAAGTGATAACGTGAAGAGACGGCGGATACGATGACGTCATCGCTTTCCCAAAGTTAGAATCTAATGGATCTGAGCGTTTGGTAAGGATTTATGAGTCCACTGTCTTCTGAAGACAAAAACCTTGATAGTTTTTTTTAATACACTTTTTGGTAAAAATGTTCCCACGCAATGCATTGTGGTCTATATTCACTGATCTAGTGAACAGCAGTGCACACTGGTTTTTCACTAAGACTTCTGGGAAATTTCTAGGGCTCTAGATTTTGGAAGTGTAGATTCAGACAGAACTAGAAGATGACAAACGCACTATGTAGTGCACTATGTAGGGGTTAGGGTGGGAATTCAGACACACCCCAGCTCCCCAAAGATGAGACTCAGTGTTTTTGAATGACAACCTTTACTGTGACGATAAATCCTTCAGTGGACGCCTTTAACTCCGCCCACGTTGAGGCACGCCTCCGTCTGCATGAGTCTGAATACGCTGGTGTTTATTCTGTCGTCTGCCTACAGGGGGCAGCACCGCACAGCACTTTGTAGTAACCACAGAAGAAGAACCATATCAATAGAAGAAGAAGAGAGGCGGCAAAGTCCAAACCAAATAGAAACAAACCTGAAAACGGCGACCAGCGGCGAAACGACGTTACCTTAGACCGGCGGAGGAAACGAGACGGAGACTGTGGAAACTGCGACCTGCATCTCAGGAAATGACGTTGGTGTGATTTAAAAAAACGACGCGTTTAGAAAAACAGACGAGCGTTGATGCAAATGAAACACCGACACGCGCACAAGCATGGAAAACTACAAAGTATTCACAAAAATAGCAATTACAGGGCAAAAACAAACCTGAGTGCCGGAGCGCGCGCCAGCACACGACGAACGCCACAGGAGAAACCCCTTCCGGTGCCTAAATGCGGCACGCCTTCAAAATAAAGTTCCACTGAAGCGCTTTAAATACAATGTCAAATTAAAGTCCAGAAAGAAGGAATTTAGATATTCAGATAGGCAGACGACGTTTTTAAGAACAAGCACTTCACACCAAAAATGAATGTAGCTTTTATTTTTCAGTATTTTAAGCAGCAGATATGATGGAGTTTGAACCTTGAACAGGCCTCACACATCTCAGGTTTTATATATACAGAAAAGGACAAACAGGTTTTTTATGCTAATATACAGTCCACTTTAAAGGAACTTTTTTCAATGAGAACTTGTGCTTAGCTGTCTTAGAGGTTTCCTTCAAACCAGATGGGCCTCTTGGAAAAACAAACCTTCAGTTATCCACTGAGCTTCACTCCTGCTTTGAAACAGGTTCTGACTGGATTTATTGATGATTGGAAACCAGCCTTGGTTCCAGTTGAAGCCGTAGAAGGCTGTCGGGCTGATGCACATTTGATGGCATGAGTTTCTCAGAGGCGTCTCCTCAGCAGGAACATGAAGAAAATGGCGCTGAGCAGGACGCAGAGCGTGCACACGGTGGGAACCACGATCTCGCTCACCATCTCCATGTGGCCCCGCAGTGGATCTGTGGGATCACAGCAGATCACAGGAGCAGAACTTTGAGGAAGCAGAAATCCACGGCCAGATACTGCAGCTGCTGTCGCACAAACCACCAACAAACACCAACAAAATCAGTCACATCTTCACAAATGCTGCCATTTTTCACCAAATATAGCCCCAAGCGTTGCAGAGTCCAGATTTCCTGCATTTGTCACCATTTTAGTTTATATTTACAAAATTAAAAACAGATTTTATAGCTCTTAAAGCAGGCTTACCCTGTTTTCTTATTATCATTACCCGTTTGTTTGTCATTGTTTTAGTCTGTTCATCAAACAGTCTTTATATTTCCTCCTCTTAAAAACTCAGGATGAAGGTCTAGAAAATCGTCATAAACCACTTTCCGCTGGTTGGATCGGAAATGATCTGGTCCTTGTTTACCCGTCTCCTTGATGCTTCAACAGTTTCCAACTAAAGCAGTTAACTAAACTTTCTTAGCTAAATGTTTGTCTTTAGAATGATCAGATCTGGTTTTGTTTTGAACATTTAAAAAATAGCTAAGTATTAATGCAGGTATGTTTCAGAATTTGGTTTTCCAACAGAAAAGAAAAGAAAGATTTCATAAAGTTGTGTCTGCTTTCAGTTGCTGAACCAGACCAAGGCCTGACAGTGGACCAAGCCACACCTCCATTAAACTACCAAACTCACAGCAAAAATACTATTTGTCTTGGATGTGAATTCACAGCCCAGAGGAGAGAGGACTGGACCGCAGTAAGAGTCATTTCTATGGAGAAGATGGGCCGTTTGACACTGGAGTGAGTGGAGCTTCACCTGTTTTTGTCACCAGCTACCTAGCGGTTGTCTTGTGAACTGATGAAGATCAAGGAACCATTAACCTTGTTCTATCTTAGATGACCCCCCTTCCATTGAGGTGTTCTCCCTACCATGACAAAGGTGGATAAAGGTGGAAAGATTTCATGTAATCCATGGACACCAGTGAAGATCACAAATCATTGAAGAAAAAAGGTTCAGAGCTCTGTCTAGTGGGTCTAGATGACCCACTGTCTAGTGGGTCTAGATGACCCAACTCCCAATGGTAAAGTGCCTAGGATAGCACAAGAGTTATGCCAGCCCCTCTCCAAAGGAAGCCAGCAGCCAGCATTACAATGCTGTCATGAGAACAAATACTTTACTTCTGCAGTAATGAAGTAAAGAGCCTCTTCTTGTGCTGTAAGAAACGGTTCTACATTCTGGTAAAGAACCACTATCCTCTGTTCTCCTTCTGTGCTTAGACCTCATGATGCAGTACCCAAGCCTGCATGTTCTTGATCTCCCCATGGGGAAGAAGCTGGTTTAAAAAGCAAAATGTTGCATGTTCTGCAGCATCAGACTGACCTGCAGCCAGGAGCTGGTTACTGGAGAAGCAGGCTTCCTCAGCTTTCCTCTTCCAGCTCTCCATCTGCAAAGACCCAGCGGTCCCACAGGTGAGCAGCCAGCCCAGGTCATCGTGTTCACGAGGAGCATGTTGGTTTCTGCTCACCTCTCTCTGATTGGGAAAACCGTTGGAGCTGATGATCCGTTTGTAGAACTGGACAGAGGCCTTTGGGTACCGCGGTTTATTCTTATTGCTGAAGTCCACAAAGAACAGGCCGAACCGCTGGCTGTATCCTTCATCCCACTCAAAGCTGTCCAGGAGAGACCAGGCTGTGTAGCCCTTCACGTTCACACTGTCTCTGACTGCTGAAGGTCCAAACACAGACACAGTCTGACTCCGTCTGTGCCAGAGAAACAGCCTCAAACGTCAGATCACCTTTCAGCATCTCATTGATGTAGTCTTTGTAGTACTGCAGCCTCCAGGCGTCACACAGGTCTGTGCAGTACTTTTTCTCCGGGACGCCGTTTTCTGTCACGTAGATCATCGGGTTTCCGTACTCAGACTCAACACAGAATACAAAAAAGAGATGAAACACAAACCCAATCAAGAAATAGAACCATTTCCAATGCACCAAAGATACATCTGTCAGCTAAGGCCTTTTATTGGCTCATGTATTGAATGGGCCTCTTTCAACAGACTTCAGAGAGGGAAACATTGAAATAACAAGAAATTACAATGGCCCCACATGTACACCAAGGGGCAATTCAGAATCACCAATCGATGCGGTGAAGCATGTTTTTGTACTGTAGGAGGAAATCAGAGGCAACCCAGACATGCAGAAGGAGAACATGCAAACTTCACACAGAAAAAACCCAGGCAGAATTCAAACCAGAACCTTCTGACTGTGAGGCCAGAGTGCTAACCACGACACCACATGTTCTCGTTCACCTTTGGGCTTATCCTGTCAGGGGCCACCAGAGCGAATCAGCTTTCACTGATTTGCACAGTTGGTCTGGCAGAGTTTTTACGCCGATGTCCTTCCTGACAACCTGTCCAAACAGCTGGAGGGACTGAGCGGGTTTGGAGCGGTTGGAAGTAAAGCCCCTTCTGACCCTTCATGCATTTGTGTTGATGTTGCTTCTGTTTTGCAACTGCAGCTCATCAATGACTTAATAGAAACTAGCGTTCCAGGTTGCTTTGTCAGAGTACCACTCTGGGTTCCAGGGAACCTTTCCTCGTTGTTCAGTAGGTTTGTGTAAAGAGCAGCAGGGAGCCATCACTGCACTTTGTACCTTCACATAGTTCAGAAAGCGTCTGAAGCCCCAGGGAACTGAATACAGCCACTCTGAGCCTGGATCAGGCCATTTTGGATCAACCAGCTCAGCAAGGTCCCGATCCGCAAAGTAACTATCCCCAAGGCCTGATGGGTAATTCTTCTGGGTGATGTAGCGGGTGGTAAAGTGGCCTAGGCCCAGGAAGTCGCAGGCGCCTCTGATGTAGGTTTTCTCCTGGGCGGAGAAGACAGGAAGCCGCGATGCTCCCAGGCCCTGCTGTCCACTCTTTCTACCTGAGGAGGAGTTCAGAGTTCATCACAAAGCTGACGATGCATTCCATGTCAGTCAGGACATCTAAACCTTTTTTAAACTTGGCTTTGATGTGTTGGATCCATTGACTGTAGCAAAGAACTGTCCTGAGTGAGTGTGACGTCATCTATGGAAATGCTTCACTTCCATCTTTAACTGAATGAGGTCAATTCAGTCGGCATTTTTGTGCGTTACAAATGCAAAGCGAGTAGGTCTGAGTCAACACTTCTATGGCAACCACTCTGGCCAATCGAGAGTGAGCTTGTTGGAAGGCCACACCCCTACCACTAGAAAGCAGGGTACACAAAGTTTGTAGATCAAAGGTTTTGAACATTGGATGTTAGGGCCAGCAGGCTCCACCTACTTTTATGGAGGCATCCGGTTGGTCAGTTTATAACTAAAAAAACCCAAACTACAGAAAAAATATACTGAAAAATAAAGGTTTATCAAGAAGATGTGAAAAAGGTCTCAGATCCAGAACAGTTCTTCTGACCAATAGAATGACAGAGTATCAGCTGTTTAATTATCTGTGGGATTTTGACTTCTTGGAGCCAGCAGGTACTTCCTGTTTGGAACGCCAGGGGGAGGAGTCACTCAGTCCAGTTGTATTATGCAGTCAATGGTTGCATTGCTGCCCTGACATTAGTTTTACTTTCTGTTCATCATTCTTCTGACCCCCGCCCCTCTCCACATCCTGCTCATCACTTCTCCTCCTTCATTACTCTTTTCTGCTAATTTTGTAGCTTTTTGTTTCCTGTTTATTGTTTTCCATTTAATTGTTAGTTTCTCATTGAACTGCCTCCAGCCACCTTTCTAGTCCACAGTTTCATGTTTTGTTGCCTTCAAAATGTGTTGAAATAAAGACAGGAAGTCTGACCTCAGAGACGTATCTGTATCTGTTGGCGTACGCTCCACTCACCGATGTACTCCTTCATGACCTGGGGGTAGTCTCCATGGAAGAGGGGGCCTGCGAACCAGCCCAGGTAGAACTGAAAGTATCTCTCCGCTGCCCGGATGTCCCCCTGGTTGGAGGTGTCCACTGGTTCCCCCCAGTCAGCTGTCAGTGAAATGCCGACCAGACCTGGACAAAGGCGTGGACTTCAGCTCTGGGGGGTCTGAACTCTGGGAATGGGAGCTTCAACTACGGTGTCTTTGCTTTCTCAGTCACCTTTTTGTTTGCTTTTCCACTTTGTGTCGTAAGTGTGCCAAACTTTAGCATGTGCCTACAACAACAACAACAAAAGTCCCATGATTCCTCATTTTTGATTGATTTCTCTTCTTTGTACATTTTGAATTCTTTCCTCCACCTTTTCCAAAAAGAAAAGTCTCCTTTAGACTGAATCACAACCATTATGCATGTTACTTAAATGAGCAGTCTGGATCATCCACAAAGTGCTCTACTTAGAGCATTCTAGACCAATTTTTATACAGTCAAGATGAATACAACTACAGTATCTTGTAAAATAGCAAACTAAACTTCAATTTCAATGTATTTGTTTAAGGGATAAGCCCCTTGAGATGTGTCATCTCGTTTTCAAGGGGGTCCTCACACCTGACATCATATGAAGTAAATAGCCCTGAACTGATTCATCTTCTTATCTGTTTTTGTCCCTTTGGGGGTCATGGGGCTGCTGGAGCCTATCCCAGCCACTCGTGGGCTAAGGCCAGTCTGTCACAGGGCCACAATCACACCCCCATGCACACTCACATTCACACCTAGGGACAATCTAGACGGAGTAACCACTGAAGCTATGAAGCATGTTTTTGGACGGTGGGAGGAAGCCGGAGAAAACCCACGCATGAACGGGGAACACTTTTGCTGACTTTAAGAAACTCATATGTTGATTAGGGTTACAACTTCTTTGGCTCGTCCTCTTCTTTTCTATTTTGTTTATACAAATATTTATTATATTAAAAATATCAAAGCAAACTTTCTTTTTTGTAGACGATAGAAAATCTCTTAGCAGTCATCACATTACCAATTACAACAGAAACAGACGAAAATCCATGGATAAACACATTTTACTTAAAGAGTAACTAGACAGTAAATCCATTTTTTTGGTTGTTTACTCGAACACATGGGGCTTCAAAAGTGCTGACTGTTGATCCTTGCCATATTTTTGACAATTGAAAACAAACTTGTTTGAAATGATAGTTTACAACTGTCTGTGGGCTGCCCCCTAGTGGTTGAAACAAGGTAGTTAAAGTACATTACTTTAACCACTAAACAATGGCAGACAACTACAACAAATTCATGACCTTTATATTAAAACATAATGACGTTTTTGATATCCGTATATGAATCAACAAAACCACATTTAAAACGTGGAGTTTTAAACGTGCTAGAACGATGTTTTGGACGCACTCTTCGTACACGATAAGATGCTGCTTTTTACGTCCATTTTGGGACAACACAAGGCGGCGTGAATGAGGTGCCAATTTTAAAATGTTGGTGTGAACGTTGGTTCAGGCGCCCTCTCCCTTTCAGGACTCTGAAGTGAACTCTGACTCTCAGACAGAACATCCCAAAGATGTTGAGGGACTGTCTCCAGCCTGGGAATGTCTGCAAGTCCTTACCAGATTGGAGTTCTGAATTTTTCCCGGTCCACCTGGCTTCTCTTGATGTTAGGTCGTTGTGTAGTTCTACTTGGAAGGCTGAGCTTCATAGCTTACCCATGATCGTGCCCGATCACTGATGGCGTTGTCTAGTCTGAAGGTTATCTTCCAGCTGAACCCCTCCTACCTGTTTCTGATGGTCTGGATAGGTGGGTTCAGCTGGTCAGAACCTGGACCCCCCTGATTCATTGAACCACAGTCGTTGTTGGGGAGGAAGCTTGTTTTCCCTGTCTGTAGCTGTGATCTTAATCGGGTCTACCTGACCACACAGTCTCACCAACAGGAATCACTCATTTCTAAGAGAGTCAGAGTGACCTTGATCAGATGGTGTGCAGCTCTGTATGCTCCTGTTCCCTTCAGCTTCAGTCCAGGAGCATGTTCTCCAGTCTCATATCCCTCCACAGCAACAGACTAGAGAACAGACAGAGACACGCGGTTCACCAGACGGCTCAGAACTGAATCCGCACAGTCTTTCTTCAGGACGACATACCCACGGATTGTTGAACGTCATCCAGTGTTTGACTCTGTCTCCAAAGCGCTCAAAGCACAAACTGGCAAAGTCATTAAAGTAGTCCACCATGCTGACGTTCTGCCAGCCGCCATACTTCTCCTGCAGCACCTGAGCGGAGACGACAGCCATGTTGGGAAGGCTCACGCTCAGCCGGCCAGCGGCAAACCAAAGGTACCCATCACCTGTGGTAGATCCCAGTGATACAAAGTGACCATGGGGGTGATCTTGTTGTCCAGAAGCTTGTTGATCAGGTCGTTGTAAAACTGGATTCCTTTTTCATTGACATGTTCACCTGCAGGAATCATCAGTTCAACACAAAAGGAGAAACTTCTTTGGTTTGGTTGGTTTGGTTATTTACCCTGACCGTAATAAAAAGTCTGATGTACTGTATGTGCAAACGGCAATAAACCTTGAACCTTGTCTGGTCTGTCTGTGATGCTGAACACCAACAGACGTCTGCTTTGAGGGGAAAATCCCGTTAACTTCACCAACACATTTCTCCTAACATTTGTAGATTTTCATTTTGTTGTCTGGTGAGTTTTATTGGACGTTCACAAATCAGAGTTTTTTTTTTCGTGCAGCTCCACCTGAAACATCTTCAATTCATCTTTAAAGCTGGTTTTCATGGTTTTCCCTGATAAAACACATGGACTAAGCCACTAAACGTGGACTAAGCCACTAAACGTGGACTAAGCCTCTAAACGTGGACTAAACCACTAAACCTCTAAACGTGGACTAAGCCTCTAAACGTGGACTAAACCACTAAACATGGACTAAACCACTAAACATGGACTAAACCAACCACCAATAACCACTTTCCTGCCTTAATCTGCATTTATCTTGAGATACTGAGATGATGATTTCACATGTTGGTCAAAGCGGAGGACAACCTCTGCTTTTGCTGGATAAAAAAAAAAATGAAAAAGAAAACACACAAACAGTGCAAAACATTTCACTTTGGCTTTACAAAAAACACAAAGATTATTGATCTAAAATAATCTTTAAGCCTGGATAACATTCAGCTTGTAGAAACAGAAATAAAAAGGAAACAGTTTACTTATCGTTCCTCGGGGTAAAATCCTGGGCCAGGAGATGGAAAAGCGATAATGATTCAGTTTTAGTTCTCTCATCAAGCTGATGTCATCCTGAAAAACAGTCAACATGTACATTTAAATGAACAGCTTTAAAGTACCTTTTTAATAGGCATCAATCAGGACTATACCAGCTGATATTACTTTGCACTAATAGGGGGCAGGTTAACCTTCTGTATACTGACAAACTCCAGCTGTTTTCTTGGGTTGCCAGACCTTTTTACCCCTCCTTTTCTTCATGTGTTCAATAATTATTCCCTGTGCTATTTCACTTTATTACACATACCTTCATTTATGGACACGAATGTTTGGATTTCTTTCTATGTGTGCATTACTTCGGTTGATGCCGACATCTGGTGAAAATTTCGTGTCAATAGCTTGATTAGAAATATGTTTTTGGAGAGAAATGTTGACGTGTTCAATACTTATTTTCCCCGCTGTACATATATAAAATATCATTTCTGAATTTTTCTCTTCACGGTGAGTCAGTAGCAGACTAAAAGCTGCTGTTTGAAAAAGTTTGTAGTTGTTACGTATAAACTGCAATCGGCAGATCACAAACTCCGTGCTCCCCTTCATTCTGATACATCCACTTGCAGACGACTATGTACAGTGGAGGACAAAATACTGCCCCCCCCAGTTAAAGACAGAAGGTCCACAATGCTCACTGAAAGGACTTTGAAACGTTCAAATGTAACAATAAAATAAAATTTATTGAAAATGAAATAATCCAAATCAGACATTACTTTAGAGTTGTTGATTAACAGAATTATTTAAAAAAACAAACTAATGAAATATGGCTGGACAAAAATGATGGTACCTCCCTAAAAGACTGAGGACTAATTGCCCATTGGGTCATGATGAACTCAGGTATGTCCTTTGATTGACATCACAGCTGTTTTCAAAGCCAGAATCAGTCAGTCTGACTGTTTAAAGGGAGACAAATAGTGAAAAGGTGTGAACCATTCTGAACATGGACAACAGAAAGCCAAGGAGAGAATTGTCCCAGGACATTAGAAACACAATTATAGACAAACATGGTAAAGGTAAAGGCTATAAAACCATCTCTAAGCAGCTTGAAGTTCCTGTGACCACAGTGGAACATATTATTCAGAAGTTCTAGACCCACGGGACAGTAGCCAACCTCCCTGGACGATGTAAAAGGAAAATTGATGAGAAATGGAGGAGACGGATAGTTGGAACTGTATCCAAAGAGCCCAGAACAACCTCCAAAGACATTAAAGGTGAACTCCTAGATCAAGGTAGATCAGTGTCAGATCGCACCATTCGTGGTTGTTTGAGCCAGAGTGGACTTCATGGGAGACGACCAAGGAGGACACCACTGTTGAAAGGAAATCAGAACAAAGCCAGACTGGAATTAGCAAAAATGCATTCTGGGAAAATGTCCTTTGGACAGATGAGACCAAACTGTAGCTTTTTGGTAAGAAACATCAGCTCTGTGTTAGTAGACTCAGAAATGAAGCATCCAACCAAAAGAACACTGTCCCTGCTGTGAAACATGGAGGAGGCTCAGTTCATGTTTTGGGGCTGCTTTGCTGCATCTGGAACTGGGGGTCTGGAAGTTGTGAAGGTCAAATGAAATCTCCAGATTCTCAAGGCATTCTGGGTAGAAATGTGCTGCCTAGAGTCAGAAAGCTTGGTCTCAGTCTCAGGTCATGGGTCTTCCAACAGGACAACGATCCAAAACACACAGCCAGAAACCCCAAGAATGGCTCAGAGAAAAGTGTTGGACTATTCTGAAGTGGATTCTATGAGTCCAGATCTGAATCCCATTGAACATCAGTGGAAGGAGCTGAAACATGCCATTTGGAGAAGACACCATCAAACCTGAGACAACTGGAGCAGTTTGCTCATGAGGAGGGGGCCAGAATACCTGTGGACAGGTGCAGAAGACTCATTGACAAATACAGAAACCGTTTCATTGCAGTGATTGCCTCAAAAGGTTGTGCAACCAAATATGAAGTTATGGGTCCCATCATTTTAGTCCAGCCATATTTCATTAGTTTTTTTTTAAATAATTCTGTTAAACAACAACTCTAAAGTAATGGCTGATTTTGATTATTTCAATTTTAATACATTTTAATTTATTGTTACTTTTGAACGTTTCAAGTCGTTTCGGTGTGGACTTTGTTTCTTTAACTGGGGGGTATCAACAATTTGTCCACCACTGCAGGTCAGGGATGGCCAACCCTGGTCCTCAAGAGCCACAACCCTGCCTGTCTTCCAGTCCTCCCTGACCAGCTTACTGCTGATAAGATGACTTGAGTATTTCCACATCCTGATTACTGAACACTCCTGAAATCACGAGAGTTTACCCTATCTGGGTGGGTGGAGTGTCCCTGTCCCAGGTAGAGGAGATTGACAGGCAGATCAGAGCAGCGTCTGCAGTTATGAGGTCACTGTGTCGGTCCGTTGTGGTGAAGAGAGAGCTGAGCCAGAAGGCAAAGCTCTGAATATACCGGTTGATCTTTGTTCCAATACTCACCTATGGTCATGACCCAGAGCTCATGACCCAAAGAACCAGGTCCTGAATAGAAGCGGCTGAAATGAACTTCCTCTGTGGGGTGGCTGGGCGCTCCCTTAGAGATAGGGGGAGGAGCTCTGTCACCCACGGAGAGCTCTGAGTAGAACCGCTTCTCCTCCACATCTAGAGGAACCAGTTGGCTTGGGCATCTACTTGGCGGAAACCCAGTGGGACATGCCACTGGGTAAGACCCAGGACACGCTGGAGAGACTACGTCTCTTGGCTGGTCTGGGAACGCCACGGGGTCCCCCCAGAGGAGCTGGAAGAAGTGCCGGGGCGAGGGAAGTCTGGGCATTTTTGCTTAGACTGCTGCCCCCATGACCCGGTCCCCGATTAGCGGAGGAAGATGAATGGATGGTTGATTGGTTGGTGGAACCCTGTTACAACAGTTCCAATGACCATGGCAGTGGGTCTGTAACCCTTGTGCTATCCTAGGCACTTTACCATTGGGAGTTGGGTCATCTAGACCCACTAGACAGTGGGGTCATCTAGACCCACTAGACAGTTGGGTCATCTAGACCCACTAGACAGTGGGGTCATCTAGACCCACTAGACAGTTGGGTCATCTAGACCCACTAGACAGAGCTCTGAACCTTTTTTCTTCAATGATTTATGATCTTCACTGGTGTCCATGGATTACATGAAATCTTTCCACCTTTATCCACCTTTGTCATGGTAGGGGGGACACCTCAAAGGAAGGGGGGGGGGGTCATATATAGCACAAGGGTTGCAGACATCTGTAGGCTGTTGCTGCAGAAAAGTCAACAGTTTGGACGGAGAGGTTCATGGAGGTTCTATAGGGACTCACCTTGACTTTGTGGTAGCTTTCACACGAGAAGTCTCCGGTCTCATTGGACAATATATTCCCCTTCCTGTGGGAGAAAACGTCCCAGATGCTCATTCCTTTCCCATCGGTGTTCCACGCTCCTTCAGTCTGATATGCAGAACTTCCAGCTCCCCATGAGAAACCTGCAGAAGAACAAAGTGCTTCCAGCCTCAAGAAGCAGCTGAGATGATGAAGGTTTTCTGTTTTTAGGTGAACAGTTTACTTTGTGATTAATCGACTTCCTGACCTGTTGGAAAAGTACCAAAGTAAAAAGACGTCCTGTGGTTCTTTGTCCAGTCAAAGTCCTCACTGGCTGACATGCACATCAGCAGAGTGAATGTGTGGCACAGCCTGAGGGTTTCCCGCCGCAGCATCCTGGGCTGCAGTTGCTCCTGCAGAGAGAACATCTTCAGTGAGAGCCCAGAAGGTGCATGTCTGCTGCAGAAACTCACCGTCAGCTGTGAACACGAGGCATCAAGAGCAAAAACCTCCAACTCACTCAGCAGTTCGTCAAACATCCAGTAAAACCATCTGGGCGGGATCAGATCTGGCAGACCTAACTTCAAATCAAATCAAATCAAATCAGACCTAACCTCAGCCAAAGAACACAAAACGCCGCCAGAGAAACAAAAGTACGATGGTCCAGCGGCTCAGAGCCAGAAACATTTAAAGATGATGGAACATAGTCTGTGTGTTAAAGCCACTGCTGCTCGGGTCCTGCACCCGTCCTCAGCCTCTGTTCTGGACCCGCCCCCTTCACTGACCCGGTACACCTCACCAGAACCAGCTCCAAAATTCAGGAAGAGACGCAGCTGCTTCACCCACCTGGTGCCTGCCAGCGGCTTCAGCTAGACAAAAACACGGCCCCCGGGATGTTCTCTGCTTCCATGCACCCCCCCCCACCACCACACACACACAACACCCTCACACTGAAGAGACACCCATTGGAAGTCAGTGAAGTGTGTACTTGAATCTGCTTAGACAAGCAGATCTTTTGGGAAAAGCCACCATTTCCACTCTGTAAGCATTTGAGGAGCAGCTGCAGGGATTTGAACCGCAGCAACTCCAAAACATGTCTGAGGAGGGCAGGAGAGAACACTTCCTGTTAGCTGGAGCTAACACTGCCACGTGTCATGAAGGGTTCTCGTTTCAAAGTGTAACTTTTTCTACTCAAAGTTTCAGAAGTTTAATAAAGTTTGGGTGCCAAACCCTGAAGCCCGTTTTAATTCCACTCTGTAAAAGTTAGAGTCTCTGCATTTGACCCCCCTTCCCTGGGGGAGCAGTGAGCTGCAGACACAGCCGCGCTTGGGAACCATTTGGTGGTTCAACCCCCCAATCCAACCCCTTAATGCTGAGTGTCAAGCAGGGAGGCACTGGGTCCCATTTTAGAGTCTTTGGTATGACTCTGCCCGGGTTTGAACTCACGACCTTCCAGTCACAGGGCGGACACTCTCCCACAAGGCCACTAAACTGGTGGCCCCACACAGAAAAGACTTGATAGGACCTGAACCTCCTCGCTGTCAGGCGCCAGTGCTAACCACTACACCACAATGCCACCCATGTTCTGTTGATCCGGATCTAAAGGGACCTGATCCAGGTAACTGGATGGAAAAACAGTAGACGAGGGCAAGAACACAGCCGGGGGGGTTTGGACCAGGTTATGAGGAATCGAACTTCAACCACTGAGTTCTACTTCTATGTCTGAGGGGGTAGGAGTGTCCCAATGAACACCCAATGATGGGTGGGGGCATGGGCTGAACGGAGAAACAGAGACACGGTGGTACACACGTTCAGCCCCGACGCTGTCCCAACAGAGTTGAACCCTCAACCTAAACTCCACAGGGAGGAAATGGTCAGGAGCATTTCTGGTCCTAAAACTACAGCAGGCACACATTTCAAAGTTTTTGTCACTCTGTTACTGCGGGGAAAAGTTTCCCACTGAAAAAGATGAGAGAGGCCTGTCATTTTCCTCAGAGGTAAACCTCAACTATAGATGCAATGAGGACAGAAATCCAGAAAATGACATTGTCTGATTTTTATTTGTAAATGATGGTGTCAAATAAATATTTGGTCACCTACAAACAAGGATTGTGTTTGTCACAGACCTGTTTCTTCTATTCTCCACTCTATGAATGTCACCTGTTGGATCTGATTGTCTGTATAAAGTCATCTGTGCACAACCTCAACCTTTTCCAGCTTCAGTCTCCAGAGGCTCTGAGGGTCAGGCCTTTGTGCGCTCTGCGGTCAGCAGACACGTTCTGTAAATGCAGTGGGCGAGAGCGTCCAGCCCTGGACAAAGCGTGAACGCATGCATTGTAGCTGAGAGCATTGTTGGAGAGAAAACGCTGAGGCGCTCAAAGCCAGAACTGTTGGCTCTGCATGTTCGGGCAGAGGCCCGCCGTGTCGTGTTCCAGCGCCTTCACTGTACATGTGTCTTTGTGCTGCATGTGTGATGCAGACAGAGGGGACAACATGTGCTGTGTGTTTAGCATATCAATGGCCTCCAGGGACGGATGCAGAAAGATTCTGAGCTTTCTAGCAGCTGTCTGCTGGCCTCAGCTCCTCATATTTAAGGGGCCTTCGTGTGGCCTTGCAGAGCTGACATGAACATCTTTACTAAGGTTCCAGGATTCGCCCAACAAACCAGGTATGTCCAGAGTGTCAGACACGGAGAGGGGGGTGGGCCGCACCTTCTGCAGTCTTGTTTCAAAAATCACTGTGTGAGGTCTGAAGGAAACACACACCTGAAATGATGTAATGAGCTTCTGAATGAGTGCCAAGGACAAACGGTGGAAACCTACAGTAAGAACAAACCATGTTTGAGAGGGAAAAAAGACATTTTCAGGAGCAAAACACTTTAATCAGGCCATTGATGATCAGAACTTGATGTCATATTTGTGAAAAATGTTTCTGTCTTTACAGCAAGCTGGGGTCTGTGCTCCAACGCGCCTTCTATGGGTCCAGTGGGAGGGTGAGTCAAGCTCCTCAAACCGCCGCTATCCAGAAGAGACGCTTCTGTGCAGCCAAAGGATCCAAGAACCACATCTGCATTTTGGAAATCATTTTCCTGGATATAATTTGTGCCACATTTTCTACTCTCAGGATTTTGTGCAGAACCTTTGACCAAATATTCCCTTTAAACATCATCCAAACCCATGACATCAGCATGTAAGTAGTTGTACTTGCATGCTGATGTCATGGATTTGCCCAAACACCTGAAAGGACATTTTGGGAAACAGTTTTGGGCAGCTGTTCCACACCAGCACCAATGATCCGGGCTTTCCCTGCTTGGTGTTGGAGCGTCCTGTTCAGCTTCTGTTTGACAACAGCCAGATGTGCCACTTTAATGAGTCTGTTCACACAACAGCAGCTATTCTGGACCTGCTCACATTTGGCTCCAAATGAGTTTTCATGTGGCTCGCCATGCTTCGCCGCCGTTTTATGAACCGTGACATGGCAGCTTACAGAAGAGAGCCAGAACACAGACCAGTGGACTCCGGCGCGGCACTACTCAGCTAAACATGCCAGAGCATTTTGCTCATACAACCAAAATGTAGGAGTGAATGAGTGAAGGAAGAGAACCAGGCATAACCTTTGGTCACGATGCCACATGGGTTGTATGATGCCCAAAGGTTTTTCACAGACGGCTGCGACATACTTTCATGTCTAAATGTCTGATTTCAGTTTAGACGTTAACTAAATAATGTCATTTTGCAGAGTTCACCGGCACAACGTTTGAGCCTACTCTGCCTTTTGTCCGTAAAGAAAAGTTGTAACTTTTTGGGTCAAAGAGCTAAATGAGGATGGTACGTTCTGCAGCACAGCTGCTCCTTTCTGCTGGTTCACGTTTGGGTCGCTGAAACGCCACCTAGCTGCTATACGTGCACACAAAAGGAACATGATGGATCATAAATAAAACGGCTCTGACAGCAGGCATTTTCAGAATCCATGTCCACCATGTTTGGCAACCATCCTGCCATTGACGCTCCTGATTGGCTGAACACACCTGATCCAGGTGCTCAGCAGCAAATAAGGCGGGGTTTCTGGAAAAGCAGCTGGAGGCCATCCCTCGAGGCGTTTGACACCCTGGTCCTAAAGTCACATTAACCAACTAACTACTCTGCTGATCCAAAACCAAGGGTCCAAACCTGAAGGAGTTCTGAAGTCTTCATATGAGAACATTTGAATATTTCTGAAGTGTTGGGTGGAAACATGTCTGTGTAGAAGTGACAGGATTGTAGCGGTGATGTCCCAGCAGGGGGTTGATGTTTGCTCTGGTGCCGGCTCTACCTTCAGGTGACCCTCTTCGAACAGAGGAACTTCGCTGGCAGACGGCTGGACCTGAACGGCGACTGTCCCAGGATCAGCGAGAGGAACTTCCCAGAGAGATGTAACTCAGTCCAGGTGGAGAGCGGAGCGTAAGTTACCAAACCCTCAGAGAGGTCAGAACAGGAGCATCAGGTGGGGTCAAACTGAACGTATACCATCTCTGACATTTCAAGTAGAATGAGGATAAAACTAAAACGATCAATGGAGAGAATTTAAAAAATGGACCAAAGTCAAAATGACTGAACCACTGAGAACTGGACTGAGTGAGTGTGACATCATCCTTAGAAAAAGGTTGACTTCAACTCAGTCCCCATTTTTTCATGACACAGACGGCACCGTATTGGAGCCAGAAGTAAACAGTGATTTGTCCAAGTTGGTCTGAGTCAATGTTTTCATGGCAACTAATCTAGCCAGTCAGAAGTGTGCTTGTTGGAAGGCCACACCCCTACCACTCGAAAGAGGGCTACATGAAATCTGTAAAATGTTGTGAATATTGGATGGGGGGTGGCAAACTCCACCCAGAGGCGGTCCTGACTACTTTGACGCCCAAAGTGAAATGGCTCCCCAAACCCTCCTACCCCATACAAGCCCCGCCCCCAAACACTCAAAGCCTGCATACATACCAACACAAGAACAGCAGATCATTTCTTTGGCTTTATTATTCAACATAGGTAGAACATCCGTGTAGAGTTGATTTCTCCATCAGATCTAGTGTGTAGTGGTTCAGTTGGTGTTTTCTCTCTGAAGGCTGCTTCTGGTAAAAACGTCCACATTTCTCTGTTTCCTTGATCTGAATCCAAGCCAGACACCAATCATGAAGGAGTTCTTCAGGAATGAACATCAATGGACACTAAAGGACATTTTCTTCTGTTTTTGGGCTTCAGTGTCACAGAAACCTGAACAACAACGACCAACGACTGAAGCATTGACTGGATGTGAGACCAGACTAGTTTGATTAACAAGACTAGTCTATTTGACCAGACTAGTCTAATGAAGTGAAACCTCCATTAACCAAATGTTGCTCCATGTATTACCCCTCCATCAGTACATGTGGTCGTATTTGGCCCCTATGAGTGTTCATTTTGGCCCCCGCCTGCATTCCTTCATCCTTGGGGTGTTTTTCTTCTTTCTAATCTGGACGCTGATGTTTCCTTTGATCTTTTCTCCATTTTCCTTTTGTCTGTCAAACACCAGAGTTCAGGTGAGGAAGATGATGGAAACAGATTCACTTGGATGCAGACTCCTTTCTAGATTTTCTTTACCTTTTCATAAAATCTAGTCAACCCAATAAAGTAGATTCATTCTATGGATGAGGAATATTTATTATTAGGAAGCAGCTGTCAGTTTGTTGGGGGTCTGGAATCATAAGGGGGGAGTCTAAGCCCCGCCCCCACCCGCCTCTCTACCTGGTCACCTGTTTACCTGTTCACCTGGTCACATCCTCTGCTGCTTCGAGTTGCCCCCCCCCCCCAGCATGTTCTACGCAGACAGTGCCAAATACTGTCATTACAGCAGCAAGTTGACACGATTGGGCGCCTTTGCACAAATTTCAGTAACTTTAGTGGAAATGGACGGTTTTAGTCTAGAAAACAACAAAGTCATCTTGTTTTCTTTTCTTTGAACGCTAAGAGATTGCGCCCTGGGCGACCGCCCACATTGCCCATAGGAAAATGCCACTGGCTTCACCTATTTGTTTTGAAGCATCTGGTTGGTCAGTTAATATTGCAAATAACTTGCACTACAGAAATGAATCATGTTAGAAAAAGGTAGCAGAGGGGAGATGTTTCCTCTGACCAATAGAATGTTACATCTAAAGCTGTTTATTTGTCTACGGAAATCTATAGGATTTTGGGCTTCTTACTTCCTGTTTGGAACGCCAGGGGGGAGGGGTGACTCTGTCCAGTTCTCATTTACAGTCAAAGGTCAGAATGGACAATAAATGAGAAACCAAATAATAGTAAAAACAAAGCTGCCTGGGTTTTTCAAAGATTACTCATTCAGATTTGATTTTGAATAGTTAAACTGGATCAATTAAACCAAATTCATTCATGAATTTGACATAGAGGTAGACTGTGGTGCATGACTTTTTCATTAAGAATTCATTCATTTTTCGCATTCTTATTTCACATTTATAAAAGCAAAAAAAACCTAATGATTTAAACACCAAGAATGCAACTTTACTTAAAAATGTCTTATTTATCTTTATCTTATTTCCTTAAAAAAACTCAAAAGAATTGCCTTTCAGAAAAATAAATTGATGGATTTCCTTTATTGATTTTGCACATTGTTTGCAGAAACCTTGGAATTGATCATCCAAAATGTTAAAGCCAGCCTGCTTTAGATGTTTTTGGTCTCAGTTAGTTGTAGGTTTGGTAAAAGTGAAACTTTGTTGTTCTGGAAAAAAACACCCTCATCCATCTCTGCCTTCTGATAGTTTTAGCTTCTGCTCTGCTGCCTGAGTTGGCTTTTAACTTTCTCCTCTACCTCTCTGCTGAAGATGGGTGGGTTATGAGCATGAGAACTACAGGGGCCGTCAGTACCTGTGGGACATGTCCGACAGAGGCGAGTACAACTGCTATGATAAGTGGTGCGCTCAGGTGGACCACGTCTCCTCTGTGCGTCCTGTCAAACAGGTGAGTTTCTGTGCCGGTATTGTTGGTCGTTAAAGATGAGGTGGGACAGACTCAGGATCCTCGTTGGCTGAAAATGTGTTGTTCCGTAGGACAACGGCCCCCCCAGAGCTCAGCTGTTTGAGCGTGGCGGCTTCTCTGGGAAGAAGATGGAAATTCAAGACGATGTTCCCAACCTGATGAGCCGCTACAGCCTGAACCGAATCGCCTCCATCCGCGTGCTGGGAGGAGCGTGAGTTACACCGTCCATCTGGTCTGGACACGTCCCTGAAAACCTTTAACTCCATCACACACATGAAAACATCTCTGCTCCACAACAGTTGCTTCAAACATGCTGGACCAAAGCTGGAAAAAGAAGTAAACAAAACAAACTGACGATTAAAACAGAAAAAATAACCAAGAAAATGTAGCACCTTCAACCGAAAAAACCAAAATAGATCAGAGGACCATCTTGCACTCAGCCACAGTTTGAGCTGCATTATTAAAGTGGCAAATGTCAGCAGTTGACTGGAATTAACCACCGTGCTAATATAACTCTGTATTTGGCCTACCCACCAATTTGACCTGCACCCTACAGTACACTCACCTTCTACCCTACAACAACATACATTCCATCACACACGCACAAACACGCACACATACACAAGGAAGGTGGGACCGCTGATCTTCTGTCCCCTACCCCATCCCTGGTGGGGGGAACCGGCGGCCCTCCCTCCACGCAGGGAGAGGAATCCATGAGTTCTCTTGAAAGGCCAAGAGCCGGGGATCACATCAGGTCTGAGCCTGGGGGTGTCCGTGTCCCTGTGGGGGGATTTTGGTCCTTACACTTGAGCACTGGCCTCTATAACATACCAACTGTGGGAGAACCTGGTTGGGCCATGTTTACCGTGGTTTTCACAGACCCCCACTTCTTTTGCATACCTTTATGCATCCATCCATCAATCCATCCATCCCTCCCATGTGACCAAGAGCACAAGATGCTTAACGTACTCTACTTGGGGCAGGATCTCACCACCTACCAGAGAGAAAACCATCTTTCTTCTGGTCATAATTCAGACTTGCTGCACATTGAAATTCTGTCCATAATAATGAACAGAACTGGTGGCAAAAAGCATCCCTGCCAGAGTCAATATGCCCTGAAACAGGTTTGACTAGATACAAATCAAACTCCTGCTCTGGTTGAATCGAAACTGTGTGGCCATTAATAGGGGACCCAGACCCCATATTCCTAGAGCACTTCCCACAGAAGACCAGGGGGGACTAGATAGATGGAGTTTTCAAATCCACCAAGCGTGTGAAGATTGGATGGGTGAACTCCCATGATCACTCAGACACTTTGTGTAAAGTGTAGAGCTGATGCTGTTTCACCATCGGGACAAAAACCAAACTGTTCCCCAATGAGATAACGTTCATAGTGTTTATAGTATTAACTAGCTTCTTAAATTCTGTTATCACGCAGTGAAATTTATAACATACCTGACATGTTTTGACAGAGACGTTCATCTTCATCAGAGTGGTCACAAGGTGGTCTGGTCCAACTGTTCCTCCTCAATTAGAAGTACATCTATCGGAAGAATTCTGTTTTTTAAATGTAGACTTTTGGGGAGGCAGAGTAATTCAGTAATCCCCCTGTAGTTGTAGTACAACCTCCAGTCTATGTTCCTAAAAAAGGGACCATCATTCCAAACTGGCAATTCAGACGCACTGTCCCTGACGGCAATATTGCAAAGGTCCATTACCCAAGACAGACCCGCAACAGCCAGACAACAACCACAAAGTCTAACACTGATCTCCCGTCCTGGGTGTCTTGGTGTCACTTGCACTGATGGACACCACCATACCCAAACAATTGGTTCCTTATGGACAAACTGTGACTGTCATAGACGTCCATCAACAAAGTATCACGGTGGTCCAGATCAAGGAGGCTGTTCCTCCTGATCACTACCTTCCTGTCATTGCCCATGTGGGTCTTGAAGTCTCTCAGTCGAAGCACTTTCAAGAACCGTCCCTGTGACTCGAAGAGGGCCGAGTACTCAGTACTCCTGTTTGGTCCATAAGCTGAGAACACAGTTAAAGACCTGTTCTAGACCCAGAGACACGTGGTTACAGAGTTGGGTTCTACATCATCCCATCACGTCTGACCATAGAAAACAGCAGAGTGGAAAAAGTCAAACCCTTCCTAAGATGTTGGGTTTCAGTGCCCAAACTGTGAGCATAGGTGAGCTCGACTATCTGATACCGTTTGGCCCCTCGTACAAGTCAGGCTCCTTCCCACTCAGTGAGGTGACATTCTATGTCTCGATGGTTGGAATCTTTGGATTAATGCAACACTTTTGCGGGTGGTAAGACCAACAGAAGGCAAAACCATAAAGTGTTTTCTGGCTAAACTCTGTTGGGTCTCCTGTACCCCTTGTGCTATCTTAGATGACCCCCCCCTTCCATTGACGTGTTCTCCTAACATGACAAAGGTGGATAAAGGTGGAAAGATTTCATGTAATCCATGGACACCAGTGAAGATCACAAATCATTGAAGAAAAAAGGTTCAGAGCTCTGTCTAGTGGGTCTAGATGACCCAACTCCCAATGTTAAAGTGCCTAGGATAGCACAGGGCTTAAAACCAGACCTATCAGGCCTGTTCCTACAAGCACCAATCCCAACAACCAGCTGACTTATCTTTAAAATTCCCTCA
The DNA here is from genome assembly GCA_037389245.1 of Oryzias sinensis. NCBI lineage: Eukaryota > Metazoa > Chordata > Actinopteri > Beloniformes > Adrianichthyidae > Oryzias > Oryzias sinensis. The sequence continues at coordinate 1,300,843 of CM074489.1, forward strand.
AGAAGCAGTAGAATCTTGATTTATGGTAAATTGAGTTTCTTAAATCAAATTGTTGAGGAACTTGTGTATCAATCTGTATTTTATACTTGTGATTTGTTCAAGTATTTTAAAATATGTAATCTGATTACATTTTATCTGAATCTATTTAAAGTGATTTCTAAAGAGAGAACTTGGACATCAAGATGTAATTTTCATTTCAGACCCATGAATAGATTTGACAGCAGGTAAAGGTAACTAAAGGTGTTGTCTCATCTCCCAGGTGGGTAGTTTACCAGGAGCCCAACTACAGAGGACCTCACTACATCTTGGAGAAACGAGACTACAACAACTACTCTGACTGGGGGAGCCAGAACAGCACCGTGGGCTCCATGCGCAGAGTCCGCTTCAACTAAATCCTGATGGAACCTGTCAGCTTAAAACACAATAAAGACTTATTTTAGTAACAGAAACCTGTGCTTAAAGTCTTCTTTTCAGTCTTTCAGCTTATTTAACATTTTCCCTTCTTAAAATCTTCAGGTGTAAAAAGATTTTAGAAATACAGGGAAAAAATACAAAACACACATAGTAAAACAAAGAAATATCAACAATCAGTACTTAAGTTTAGACAAACAAGACAGTTTTTGTTCAACTTAGTGTTAGCAGCTAGCAGCTATGAACCTTTGTAAAAGTAGTTTTACTTTGCCATTACTCTCATGGCTGCACCGCTTCCTTAAAATTAGGGAACAAAATCTTTTGGGAATGACCTATCCCTAACCCTAATGACCCAATCCTAACCCTAATGACCCAATCCTAACCCTAATGACCCAATCCTAACCCTAACCCAGCCCATTCAGATCATCTCTGGCTGAGTGTTCCAAAGGATTCTCAACTCTGAATATGGAGTCTAAAGTGTGACGTGACTCCACCCACAGGCCAGTCAAAAAGCCCCCCTTTGGGCCCCTTGTATATAACAGTTTAAACCCTTGTGCTACTTTAGATGATAGTGGGTCTAGATGACCCCACTGTCTAGTGGGTCTAGATGACCCCACTCCCAACGTTAAAGTGCCTAGGATAGCACAAGGGTTACGCCCCAATATAAGCTGAGCGTCTTTTTGTTTTTTTAACTTGGTTCTGTCCATAAGCTAAATGTCTGACTAACCTCCCCAACCTTCTTATAAATAGAAAATATAGCAACACCAAAAAATGTGACACCAGGCTGTTAATCAGGACAGGAGAGACAACTCAAAGGTTTAAAAACCGATAAGAGAATTTTACAGTGAACTCTAAAATAAACAGGCAGGGAGTGACGGGTTGCCTGAACTGGTGTGACGTGGTCCCATTTCGACCAGGACATGAGCAGCAGCGTTCTGGACCAGAGAGGGACGACTGGCCAACCCTGAAGTACAGCGAGTTTCAGTAATTCAGCCGGATTGTGATGATCACGGTCACAAAGTGCCCTTGGGATAAACATGGCTTCACCTTTGTTAAGCGCCTCACCTAGAAGATCGGCTTTACCACTGAGCTGATCTGAGAGTTGAGCTTAAAATCACTATTCATTTGAAAATCCAAATTTAAAAAATACATATGTTTAACATATGGAGCCAAGGGACCCAAATACTCATTACAGGGATCACAGGAGTTGCTTGGACCAAATACATCACTTCATTGAAAGTCAAAAAGCCATCCAACCTTTGATGTCATGTAGACAAAGCAGTAGTGGTGCTAAAGAGGAACCTCTCGTGTTAATGGGAACATATAACTGACTATCATCAGCATAACAAGGAATGTTGTCTCATGATGCACCCCACTGGCAGGACGGATAATGACAAATAAAGAGGGCCAGAAATCTAGCTCTGAGGAGCCCCACAGGACAGAAGAGCTGTGGATGCTACGTTAGGAACAACAGCAGCTCGGCTATGAAGTCATCGAGGCCGGAAAAAGACAGAGCAGTCCAGCAGAAGGCTGCCGAAGCTTTAACAATTCAAAGCTGACTGACTGTCAGCATAATCTCTCTGCAGACATCCAGACCTCAGGAGTTCTGACCCGACCCAGAAGACCTTCGGGGTTCTAAACGTGTAGACTGTGAGAAAGACCTTCTGATCCATCATCAGGATCTGAGCTGATACGTTCACTTCTAGAAGAATGATCAAACGTTTCCATGAATCCTCTGAAAGCTGATAACAGACATCAGAAGAGCTGAAGACATCCTGACTGGGAAAAAGAGAAGACTGTAAAGTTAGGAGGCGAGTGGAAGTCATCAGTGTCTAAAGGTGGATGATCTAAAGCGACCTTAAGGCCCCCATGTGGGGGGCGGCTGTGGTGCAGTGGTAGGGCGGTTGACCTCCAATCGAAGGATTGCTGCTTCATGCTGGTTCTGACTTAAGATTGATCATCAGAAAAATAAAGAGGTAGCTGTTTCCATGGCTGTCCTGCAGTTTTGTTCTGAAGGTTTGTGACAGGCCCCGCCCCCTCTCTATCTGGCTGTGGTGATGATGGTCCAAAGTGTGTGACCTGTGTTCCTGAGGTTGTGTATCCTGACTTCTGTGACCCAGTATTGAATTGTTTGTTCCAGTCCATGATGTGATTGGTTGTTCTGGTATTGCCGGCGTGTTGATCTGCTTCCATCATGTTTCTGCTCCTTGTTCTTGTCTAAATCTATGGTTTCTCCTGTGTCCGCTTCTCTTTTCTCAGTACATTTGGATGAATCAATACTGCAGAGTTTGGTGCTTGTGTTCATGTTCTGTTCTTCCCCAGATGGATGAGATGGTTGTAGTTTCTTAGTAGCCCCTCCCCCTTTGGTCTTTTCTTATGTTATTTCTGCCTGCTGCTTTCCTTTTTGATGCTTCGTCTTGTATCTGGTGATGTTCCGGTGGATCTGCCATCCTGTCTGGGATGCTGGACGATCTGTGAGCAGCGGCGTGTTCTGATGACCACCGTAGACGTCCTGGACCATCGTGTCCATGAATGCTTTTGTGTTTTCATTCGTGGATGAATGAAGGATGATCAGTTCTTCTAAAGACGCGTCATGACGGCTGCAGAACACTGAGGAAGACTAGAAAAGTCACCTTCATCCTTTTGTTTAGATTAAATAATAATCAAAATATTGACTTTGTGTCAAACACACAAAATTCAAGATTGTTTTAGATCTTAAGAGAAATACAAACAATCAGGACCTACATGACATCAGGATCAAGTCTTTCAGCTTTTGTGAAAATCTGCTGCAGATCTTCAGTTTCTCCTGAGTCATGATGGGTTAAATACCAGGTTATGTAAAACCCATTTCATGAGCCTTTCATCAGAAATGTGACTAAATCAATGAAGTGAGTTAAATAAAATCAAACAGTTTCAGTCGTTTGGCAGGAACGGGTCCAGAAAAGATCCTGCAGAGGAAAACTGGAGCAGCAACAACATCCCAGCCCACATCTTTAAAACTTTCTCTTTATTGTTTCAAATGCTGCCAAACTTCCACTTCCCTTGAAGCATCAATTATTCACTTATGAGGAGTTCCTGGCATCACAGCTAACTTCATCGGCTCCGGAGGAAGCTCTGACGGTCGAGGCTCTGCCCCTCAGTGATGGCATCCCATCATGGGAGGACGTTCCAAGAGCTGCAGCCTTCTAAACGCATCAAACCTGGACGGCAGGATGTTAGAAGAATTCCAGTAAAATGTCCGGATAGAAACAGAAGCTTAAAAATCCTCCATGAAAACAGAAACATGTCGTCTGGACATTTCTGACCAGCTGGAGGCATCAAAGTGTTCAGGAACGGGTTTGATCTTTCAATGCAAAGTTTAGAACATATTCATAGAAATAAAGGAATGGATGAAAGGATGCAAACACATGGAAAATGTCTGAGTGATATCAGGAGGAAGCCTGGTCCTACTGTCTGACACTTTCATCCCGCCCAAACTTCAACAAGGAGAAGAAGAATGCAACAAACCTGCTGGCCACCCGATGATGGAAAATAATCAGTCAGTTATTATGGGAAGTTGGAAGAGCAGCCCGGCTCCTCCCGCCTCTGAACTGATGCAGAAGAACCGGCACATCTTCAAACAACAAAGCTGAGCTATGTAGGGCTGAAATCAAAGGTGGAAGCTACTTCCTGCTGCAGAACGTCTCATGTCATCAGACAGCTGCAATGAAGAGAAGAGTAGGAGTTCTGGCCCATGGGATGGAGAAAAAGGTTGAGAAGAGTTTCTCCTCCATTCCAGATTTTTTCTCCATTTAAGAAAAGTCAATTGATTCCTTTCACTGCGAAAACCCTGGAAAGACCAGATCCAAACCAACATCTACCAAGATTTATTCTGTGGCTGTTGGTGCAGTGTGGAAGGCAGTATTGGTCCGCTGCCTGATCCTCTGGAAGATTTCGCTGTGCAGCTTTTCCTGAGCCTCAAACAGCTTCTCGCAGTTTTTTGGTCCTTTGCTCAGCTCTTTCCCTTCAGCGTCATGCGTAGGAAAACCCTGCAGAAAAGAACAAACCCAGTCACCACGACTAGTAACTTCATACACCATAAAGGTGGTCCATGTGGCATGTAGAACAAGCCGCATGTTTCATGTTAAGGTCAATGTTACATGGAGACAATGCACCTGAAACAGGGAACCAATTACAGCTCCTTCAACCTAGCATGTAATATGTTACTATCAACTAGTATTTCACATGTAAATGCCATGTCAGCATGCTGCATGTTGAATGAAGGGTTTGTTATCCTACATGAAGGCTTTTTTTTACTTTTATACGGTTATTAACTTATTGAGTAATACATTTGGCTTCCATTAACCCACTTATTGAATCCAAGGAGCTGCAAGCTAGACGAAACCAGTTAGGGGGAGTTTCAAGGACCAATTCAGTCATTTCACTGGAAAAACAAAGCTGTAAAGGATCTGGCTGGCAGGAGCAGAAGAAGAGACCATTTGGTGAAGACGACCATATAAGGTATTAAGGACCACGGGGGGACATAGGCCTGAAGCCCCACAGGGCAGACTCCTGGGGAAGTATCTGGAGGGTCTATCTACCGTTGTCTGTCATGGTGACGATCCAGATACTCGGTACCACTTTTCATTAACAGAACTAAACTCCAGGTCAGTAACTGATGGCGTGTTACATGTGCAGGTCAGTAACTGCTGGCGCGGTCACATGCGTCGCACCGTTGGCGGTCACATGTGCAGGTCAGTAACTGTTGGCGGTTACATCTGCAGGTCAGTAACTGCTGGCGGTTACATGTGCAGGTCAGAAACTGTTGGCGTGTCACATCTGCAGGTCAGTAATCGTTGGCGAGCATCTGCATGTCGGTAATCGTTGGTATGTTACATGTGCAGGTCGTAACTGTTGGGCGGTTACATCTGCATGTCAGTAACCGTTGGCGCGTTACATCTGCATGTCGGTAAATCAAGTAAGTATATCTGCAGGTCAGTAAATCGCTGGCGCAGTTACATCTGCATGTCGGTAATCGCTGGCGCAGTTACATCTGCAGGTCAGTAACCGCTACGCGGTTACATGCAGGTCGGTAACTGCTGGCGGTCATATGCAGGTCAGTAACTGCTACGTGTTACATCTGCAGGTCAGTAACTGTTGGCGCGTTACATGTGCAGGTCGTGAAACTGCTGGCGCGGTCACATCTGCAGGTCAGTAACTGTTGGCGTTAGCATCTGCATTGTCGTAATCTGCCGGCATGTTACATGTGCAGGTGTCGGGTAACTGTTGGCGCAGCCATATGCAGGTTGCACCGTTGGCGCGTTACATCTGCATGTCGGGTAAATCGTTGGCGTTGTTACATCTGCATGTCAGTAACCGCTATTTGTTACATCTGCATGTTGTAACTACATGTTACATCTGCGGCGTCGGCAATCGCTGGCGTGTTACATCTGCGCCGTCGGTAACCTGGCGCAGCTACATCTGCAGGCAACCGCTGGCTTGTTACGCAGGTCGTAACTGTTACGCAGTCATACGTATTGGGCAATTTGCCGGGCTTGTTACATGCAGGTTGCACCGTTGGCGTGTTACATTCTGGTATGTCGGTAACCTGCGGCGCAAGCGGCGATCTGCATGTCAGTAACTGCTATGCGGTCAGCATGTGCAGGCTGGTAACTGCTGGGCGCGTTACATCTGCAGGCCAGTAACTGCTGGCGGTTACATGCAGGTCAGGGGTAACTGTTGGCGTGTTAAGTGTGCAGTTGGGGTAACTGTTGGCGTGTTATATGTGCAGGTCGTAACTGCTGGCGCATCGCTACGTGCAGGTCAGTAACTGCTGGCGGGTCGCTACTTAGGTCAGTAACTGTTGGCGGTTACATCTGCAGGCCGCGAACTGCCGGGCGTGTTGCGGCGTGCAGGCTGAAACTGTTGGCGGTCAGCATCTGCAGGTCAGTAACTGCTACGGTTAAGACCCGTGGCTGTCGGTAATCGTTGCATGTTACATGTGCAGGTCGGTAACTGTTGGGCGTTACATGTGCAGGTCAGTAACTGTTGGCGTGTTACATCTGCAATGTCGTAACTGCTGGCGCAGCATCTTTTGCATGTCGCAACCGCTACGTGTTACATCTGCAGGTCAGTAACCGTGGCGTTACATCTGCATGTCGCAATCAGTTGGCGCGTTGGCACCTGCAGGTCAGTAACCGCTGGCGGTTACATGTGCAGGTCGGTAACTGCCGCGGTTACGCAGGTCAGTAACTGCTGGCGTGTTACATGTGCAGGCTGCACCGTTGGCGTAGCATCTGCATGTCGGGTAATTTCGCTGGCGTGTTACATCTGCATGCCGCACCGTTGGCGGTTACATCTGCATGGTCAAAATCGCACGTTGTTACATCTGCAGGTCATAAATCGCTGGCGTTGTTACATGTGCATGTCGGTAAATCGCTGGCGTGTTACATGCAGGTCGCACTGTTGGCGTGTTATGGGCGTGCGCGGCCGCAACTGCTGGCGCAGCGCATCTGCAGTGTCAGTAACTGCTGGCGCAGTTACATCTGCAGGCCGCAACCGTTGGCGCAGCTACATCTGCACAAAACTGTTGGCGCGGTTACATCTGCAGGTCAGTAACCGTTGGCGCAGCATCCGCAGGTTTGAACCGCCATGGTTACACTCCCGTACGTCGTAACTGCTATGCGTTACATGTGCAGGCTGGGCAATCGTTGGCGGTTGGCATGCGCAGTTCAGTAACTGCTGGCGTGTTACATCTGCATGTCGGTAACCGTTGGCGTGTTACATCTGCATGTCGGTAACTGTTGGCGTGTTACATCTGCATGTCGGTAACCGTTGGCGTGTTACATCTGCAGGTCAGCAACCGCGCATGCAGCATCTGCATGTCGTAAATCGCTGGCGGCAGGTTACATGCAGGTCAGTAACTGCGGCGTGTTACATGCAGGTCAGTAACTGCCGCGTTACATCTGCAGGTCAGTAACTGCTGGCGTGTTAAGCATCTGCAGGTCAGTAACTGTTACGTGGTTACATCTGCAGGCTCGGGGCACCGTTGGCGTGTTACACTGCAGGTCGGTAATCGCTGATGTTACATCTGCACGCCGTAATCTACGTGAGCATGTGCAGGCTGCAACTGTTGCGTTACATGTGCAGTTCAGTAACTGTTACGTGTTACATCTGCATGTCAGCACCGCTACGGCGGCATCTGCATGTCAGTAACTGTTGGCGTGTTACATCTGCATGTCGGTAAATCACATGCGGTTACATCTGCAGGCCAGTAACCGCTGGCGCGGTTACATCTGCATGTCGGTAAATCAGCGGCGTGTTACATGCAGGTCAGTAACTGTTGGCGCGTTACATGTGCAGGTCAGTAATCGTTACGTACAGCAACCGCAGGCTAGTAACTGTTGGCGTGTTACATCTGCAGGTCAGTAACTGTTGGCGTGTTACATCTGCAGGTCAGTAACTGTTGGCGTGTTACATCTGCAGGTCAGTAACTGTTGGCGTGTTACATCTGCAGGTCAGTAACTGTTGGCGTGTTACATATGCAGGTCAGTAACTGTTGGCGTGTTACATATGCAGGTCAGTAACTGTTGGCGTGTTACATATGCAGGTCAGTAACTGTTGGCGTGTTACATGTGCAGGTCAGTAACTGTTGGCGTGTTACATATGCAGGTCAGTAACTGTTGGCGTGTTACATGTGCTGAAAGTTTTCTGCACAGAACCAGAGGAAAGCTTAAGGTTAGGATTACGGCTCCAGTTATGTTCAACCCCCAAATATGTCCTGAGTGCTGCTCACCGCTCCTCCACGGCAGATCAAAGAGGAGAACACGTTTCACACACAGAGGAGCGTGACACGCACTTACAACACGTGCGGCGATGCAGCAAAGAATGTGCATCTTAGTTGAACGTGTTACGTGTGGCCAAGGTGAAGTTCCATCTCTTTTTGTGCTGCTCGCACGGAATACGTGTGAATAAGAAATAAATAAAATGCTGAAGTATGTGACAAGTTAAAATTAATAACTGCTAAATGTTAAAGTCTTTAAAGCTAATGATGTCCAAATGGGCAAATTGCATGTTAAAAGTGAATTCAAATGTACGACATTTAAGTCTAGAACTATGTGAAAAGGATCATTCAGAACAAACAAATGAAAATGGCTCCTAGGTTGAAAACAGTGAATTTAAATGACAAGTTTGGTGGTGAAAATCAAAACTATTCAAACATTTTAGGCTTGGAAGAACGTACAGTTTGATCAAATTGAGAGTATTTGTCGGTTTCAGAGCGGAACATGTCGCATGGAGGGATCTTCATCTTGGCTAGTTTGGCCATCTGGACAGAGAAGCACAGGTTACATGGTTACAGACATCTAATCGCACGCCGCTTCACGACATCAAATCGCACGCTCGCTTCACGCCGACATTAAATCGCACTCTCTTCACGCCAACATCTAATCGCACGCCACGCCGACATCTAATCGCACGCTCGCTTACAGCAACCTTTAATTGCATTCACCGCTTCACGCCACATTTATTCGCATACCGCCTACGACATTTATTCGGCATACTCGCTTCACGCTCGACATTTATTCGCATTACCGCTTCACGCCGAATATTTATCCGCACAATTCTCCGCTTCACGCCACATCTAATCGCACACCGCTCACACATCTATACGCACACTCGCTTCACGCCAACGCTAAAATTTACCACCAAGCTTCACACCAACATTTAATCGCACACTCGCTTCACAGCAACCTTTAATCGCACACTCGCTTCACGGCGACATCTAATCGCACGCCCTTTCACGCCGATATCAACCCAGCATCGCCGCTTCACGCCGACATCGAATCTGCCACGCCGCTTCACACCAACATTTATTCGCATAATTTTTCACGCAACCTTGCCGCACACCGCCACGCCAACGTATATTCGCACACTCGCCTACACGTATTATCTAATTCCGCACACTCGCCTGTAGTCCAACGCTTAATCGCACTCGCTTCACGCCGACATTTATTCGCATTAATTTCTTTTCACGTGCAACCTTTAAGCGCACACTCGCTTCACGCTGACATCTAATCACACACTTAACACAGACCTTTAATCGCACACTCGCTTCACGATCAATCGCATCGCTGCACGCCGAGCATCTAAGCGCACGCCGCTTCACGCTGACGTTTGCCGCGACGCCAGTTTACGCCGACGTTTGCGCACGCTGGTTTACGCTGACGTTTGCTGCGACGCTGCCACGCTGACGTTTTAAGCGCACGCTGCTTACGCCGACGTTTGCCAAGATGCGCCGCTTCACGCTGACGTTTAATCGCGACGCCGCTTACGACGCCTAATCGCGACGCTGCTTACACGCCGACGTTTAATCGTCACGCCGCTTCACGACGTTTAATCGCACACCGCCACGGCTATCTATTCGCATACTCGCTTCACGCCGACATTTATTCGCATACTCGCTTCACGCCGATATTTATTCGCACACTCGCTTCACGCCGACATTTATTCGCACACTCGCTTCACGCCGACATTTATTCGCACACTCGCTTCACGCCGACATTTATTCGCATACTCGCCACGCCGATACTCCACCGCATCGCCGCTTTCACGCCGGCTATTTATCTTCGGCACACCGCTTCACGACATCTAATTAAACACTCGCCTGCCGACATTTATTTCCGACACTCGTCACTCACATTTATTCGCACACTGCCACGCGACATTTATTCGCACACTCGTTTCACGTCGACATTTATTCGCACACTCGCTTCACGTCGACATTTATTCGCACACTCGCTTCACGTCGACATTTATTCGCACACTCGTTTCACGTCGACATTTATTCGCACACTCGCCTCACGCCGACATCTAATTAAACACTCGCTTCACAAATTTATTCGCATTACCCGCTTCACAGCAACCTTTGCCGCGACACTCGCTTACAATCGACCTTTTACTCTCGCACACTCGCTTCACACCAACATTTAATCGCACACTCGCTTCACACCAACATTTAATCGCACACTCGCTTCACACCGATATTTATTTCCACACTCGCTTCACGCCGACCTTTAATCGCACACTCGCTTCACGACATTTAGTCCTACACCCGCCCACTAATATTCAACGCACAGTCGCTTCACGCCAACGTTAAATCGCACACTCGTTTCACAGCAACCATTAATCGCACACTCGCTTCACACCAACATTTATTCGCACACTCGTTTCACGGCAACCTTGCCGCACCGCCCACGCCAACGCGACCGCGACACCTCGCTTCACGCCGACATCGAATGACACACTCGCTAACGCTGACATTGAACACACACTACCACACTACATCTCCACGACACTCGCCCACGCCACATCTAATGACACTCGCTTCACGCCTATTATTTATCCGCACACTGCTTTTCACGGCAACCTTTAAGCGCGCACTCGCTTCACGCCAACGTGTAATCGCACACGCGCTTCACGCCGACATCGACTGACACACTCGCTTAACGCCGACATTGAATGACACACTCGCTTAACGCCGACATTGAATGACACACTCGCTTCACGCCGACATCTAATGACACACTCGCTTCACGCCGACATCTAATGACACACTCGCTTCACGCCGACATTTATTCGCACACTCGTTTCACGGCAACTCTGTTTACACTCGCTTAACGCCGACATCTTATCGCACACTCGCTTCACACCAACATTCACTCACTTCACCCCAACCTCTAAGCGCACACTCGCTTCACACCAACATTTTACACCGACCTCCTGCTCCTGTTTCTTCCGGGCAGCTTCTTCTTTTTTCTTTTTCTTTTCTTCTTCCAGCTGTTTCAAAACGGTTAAAGGCAGAAGTTATGGGACAGGAAAAAAGTCTGGTTTGTTTCTTTTTCTAGTGGTTTTTAATGACAAATGTCTGTTTATGGTTATTAAAGCTCCCATAAAGCTTTGGTCCAACATCCACACCTCCACTCTTTATTGTCATTTATATTAAGTCAATAATTTGCCAATGTCACTGAAATTAGGTGGAGCTTCAACACAATGTATTTAGCAACATTGAAAACTGGACTTTATCTGTGATAAATAACCATCCCACATAACATCCTACCTTTTTCTTTCTCCTTTCTCTTCAATAATGTCTCTATCCACCAGCTTCACCACTGTGGGGAGACCTGAAAACACAAAGAACTTCCTCATGGTTTGTACATCACTTCACCTGACCGACAGTATTTCATCATAAAACTGAACTGTTCCTTTCACCTTCATGACTCCCATGACATATTTTTAAAATACACGTTTTTGCTCAAACTCTTGTGAATAAAACCTAAGCAATAAGGATGACACATAAGTGATCGGGCGCGGATTGTTTGCAGTGTTCCAGCTGCCCCAGGGGCGTCCACGCTGCCCCAATGTTTTGTGGAATCGGGTTACACAAGGAAGCGCGTCCTACGGGGGTTTAAGAACATCCACCAGCTGCTGTTCGTTTCTCCTCAACCTCCTTAAAGCCGTATTTCCATTGATGACTTCAGACATTTTCTTCTAAACTGAAAGTAACTTACTGGGATGACTTCTTTATTCTTGGTCTTGTGAAAAAGTCTAACGTAGAACTAATATGTTTTCAAAAATGCAAACTTTAAAAGTATTTAAGAATTTAAATACTTTTAACCAATTTCAACCAATACCAAGTAAAGACGGCATTTTCGTGGATCCTCCAGTCGACTCCCAGTTCTGGTAGCGTGTCGTCCCGGACAACGTCACAGAGCTGCAGCAGCTCGGTTACTGAGACACAGATCCAATTAGACCCAAATACAATGCAACCAGAACCTTTGTTTGAGTGAAGAACTCCTGCCTTTCTGTTCCCGGGCGATTTTCCGGACCTTTTCTCTAAAGTCCGACAGAACGGCGAGGTACGGCATCACCGCGCCTTCCAGCTGCAGAGATCAGAGAAAACGTTCTGCAGTGTGAACGGCACAAACGGTTATTTAAACTGATGTGGTTCAGAACCGTTTGGGCCGTCCAGAAAGATCCGGATCGGACTTATAGGAGCAGGACAACAGTATTTCCTGCCAGATGAGGACAATAAAGGAAGAAGCTGAAAAACTAAATTTGGCTAAAAGATTTCCTAAAACTGAAACATAACAACAAAGTACCATTTTCTGTTACTTAACAAATGTTTATAGCAAAAGTCAAAGTTAAGAGCTAGATGGCTGAATTATGGCAAGAAATGCTGATGCTGAAAACAAGAACACATATTTAGCTTCACAAAAGAAGAACATTTAAATCACATTAGCAGACAAGGACAAAACAGACTTAAAATGTGACAACAAATGAAACCCCATCAAATTGTCTTTTGTTTTAGCCATAGGTTTGCTGACAGTTTAGCCATTTTCATTCATTTTTTTATTTGAAATATTGAAAAAACAAGCAGAGTGAGCTAACTCTAAAGAACCCCAGCAGGAATGGGGACCTGAAACCACAATGGTTGGAATCTCAAAAGGTTTAAAGGAATGTCACTGTGTCAGAAATGTCAAGAGTTTTTCTTCAAAAAGTCCAGCAGAATCAGAAAAACACATCGACTTACATCCACACTTTGAGCCTGTCCTCCAACAGGAAACCCGATGGGCTCAGATCCTTCAACAGCACCGAAAACCTACAAGAAGCAAACAAAGCCATGTTTCAGGGGAAATCCTCCAACAGTCTACTGTGCAGGAGGAAAGTTTCCCAGAGTTCCCTTTTCTGCTCAGAGAGCCGCCTTTATTTCCGTGATCATGTCCGTCGGATTAAAGCTTTAGTCCTTACGGGGGGACACGGCTGTCTGCAGGTGAAAAAAGGTCAAACCTGTACGGGCCAAACATCATGGTCGTAGACCGCTCAGTGACCCTGGAGAGAGTTCAGCCCCCCGTACGGTGCATGTCACTACAGCTTAAGACAAGTTTCTCAATATTCTGACATGCAAATGAAACCATTGATGGTGCTTGTGATGTAACTCTGATAAAGTGATGAAAGTCAAAACGACCATTTCCCCTGGTTCCCATGCACAGATCTTGTGGTCAGTGATGTTCGCTGCTGCTCACTCTCATGTTGGTGAGGTAGGCGCATGCTCTCCAGCAGCCGCAAGGCGTGGTTGGGCCTCAGCTACGTGGTCTTCCTGCCGGGCGATGTAGCTGTTGCTGTGACCGACCAGCACCCTCATCTCCTCCATGGCGCTGCGGGTGTCCACGTAGTCGCACAGAGCCTGGTGGACGGCGGCCTTCCTGCTGCAGAAGCTGCAGCGGCACGGCAGCGTGACTCACAAAGCTAACAGCTCTACACTCATTCAGTAGTTGGACCTCCACAAAAGAAGTCACATTTATTGTTTCTATGAAAGGTTTTCATTTATTTATTATGTTCATGTGTTAATGGCGTTAAATCACAGGCGTATTTTTCTACAAACAACAGTACAAAACTGTACTCTTTAGGTGTAGAAAGTTGCAGACCCCTGCAGACCCGTACTATAATGTAATATTAGGCAAAAGCAGAGAAGGTTCATCAGTCGATCATTAGATCCAAATTTTTTAACAACATTAAAAGTATTTTTTTCTGTTTGGGTAAATCGTACACGACAATTGCTTCAAGTATTCCACCCAGAATCAATTGGGAAACTCCCTAAATGCCTTTTGTTTTGGAACGTTGCTAAAGGGGGTGGAGCTAAAACTGCAGTCCTTAGGGTGGATCCAGTTTATTCTGTAGGTGAGGTCAGAGTTCATCTGCCCTGCCACTTCATTCAACAGACACCAGTTCTTTTCCCGTCATTTGTGCGTTTATGTTCAAATGTGTGCTTTGCCTTATATAGCAAATAAAAAAATGGATCAATCTTTCTGATTATTTGGAGGTTGGAAACCGATTCTATGCAGTTGTTTGAGGAACGTTTGCTCATTTTTCCAAACCTGTTGTTGAGCTCCAGCTCTGCTGCCTCCCACTTCTCAAAGCGACCCGTGAGGTCGGTCGGAGCGCGGAGGATGTCTTTCACGTTCAGGAAGAACTCCTGATGGTTGGGAAAGGAAAAGACGCTCAACGGTTGGTCCAACCGGCTAGACTGTATGCCGGGAGTGACGCCAATTACGTTCATGAACTTCTCATACTGGATGGCCGACTCCATGGTGTTGGACGAGTAGTCCAGGGTGTCTTTCCAGGAATGAGAAAGCCAGCCGGAGCTGACGAGCTGCAGGGAGACAGCAACACTGGGCGAACTGGACGATCAATGAAAGGTGGCAGTAGGGGTCCCAGCACCACCCTGTTCCTAGGCACCAAACAGCTGGAGTATGAGGGTTTAGAATGGGGCGTGGTCTTTTGATTGACATGTGTCATGACATTTCTGTGCATGTGCAAATAACTAACAGGGGGGCTAGTCCCGCCCATCTGCCAATTGAAGAAATGTCCTTTCATTTCTCCCTCTGTTGTTGAGGCCAGAGTTACATCAAACCTCAAAGTAGGATTACAGATGTTTTAAGTGGAAAACTCCTCCCTAAACACTTTTCCACTTTTTCTCAGACAGACAGGAACTTTTCACACTTTTCTCTCAAAGTTCAGACCGTCACTGATCAAAGATTTATGGAAATTTGACTAAACTGTACAGATTCTGTACAGGAGAGTCAGCATGGAGGAGACTGATTGACATGGTCAACAGTCAATCAGGACCCAGAACACAATGCACTGGGCAATGTAATCCCAAAAATGAATGAAACAGCGTAGACCGCTGCTGTGGAACTGCTATGACTGGATATTTATGTCAATACACTGCACACAAACACAAAACCGTCTAAGTTGGACCTGAAAATATTAAATATTTGCCTTCCCATTTTATTTTTTGCTTTTGAGAAAATTTTTTGTGTGTTTGCAAAAACAAAAGATTCTCGCATGCTTTGTGTTTCATCTTGCTTTATTCCGTCTTTTTTTCTTATTTGTGTTGCAAACGCAAAAATATTTTTTAAAAGCAAAAAATAAAAAAGGTTTTTGAAGGCAAAATAAAAATGTGTAAATTCAAAGGTTTTGTGTAACGTAGTGGCATAAATATGACTCCAAGAAGCGTCATGTAAAGAGGGAAGACGGTCCTCCATGCTGTGAAGTTCATAAGGATGAAGGGAACACGGTGGCTCTAAAAGTAACTTGATCAGGTGATGAGAGTGGATCCTTCAAGAGGAGGATCTGCTGGATCCATAATGTGGAGGATCCGCTGGATCCTTCAAGAGGAGGATCTGTCGATTCTTTCATGTGGAGGATCCGCTTGATCTCTCATGGGAGGATCCGCTGATCTCTCATGTGAGGATCCGCTGGATTCCCAAGAGGAGGATCCGCTGGACTCTTCAAGAGAGATCCGCTGATCTCAAGAGGAGGATCTGCTGGATCCTTCAAGAGAGGATCTGCTGATCATCTATGAGGAGGATCTGCTAAGATCCTTTCAAGAGGAGGATCTGCTGATCCTTCATGAGGAGGATCTGCTGATTTGTCATGAGGAGGATCTGCTGATTCTTTCAAGAGGAGGATCTGCTGATCTCTATGGGAGTGATCCGCTGGATCTCAAGAGGAGGATCTGCTGGATCCTTCATGAGGAGGATCCGCTGAGGATCCGCTGGATCCTTCAAGAGGAGGATCTGCTGGATCATTCATGAGGAGGATCTGCTGGATCCTTCAAGAGGAGGATCTGCTGGACCTTCATGAGGAGGATCTACGTGGATCCTGGTACTGAGAGTGGATCTCAAGAGAGGATCTGCTGATCCTTCATGGTGATGATCTGCTGGATCCTTCAAGAGGAAGGATCTGCTGATCCTTTTCCAAGAGGAGGATCTGCTGGATCATTCAAGAGGAGGATCTGTAGCTCCTGGTACTGAGAGTGGATCCTTCAAGAGGAGGATCTGCTGGATCCTTCAAGAGGAGGATCTGCTGGATCCTGGTACTGAGAGTGGATCCTTCAAGAGGAGGATCTGCTGGATCCTTCAAGAGGAGGATCTGCTGGATCCTTCAAGAGGAGGATCTGCTGGATCCTTCAAGAGGAGGATCTGCTGGATCCTTCATGAGGAGGATCTGCTGGATCCTTCATGAGGAGGATCTGTAGCTCCTGGTACTGAGAGTGGATCCTTCTTGAGGAGGATCTGCTGGATCCTGGTACTGAGAGTGGATCCTTCATGAGGAGGATCTGCATCCTTCAAGAGAGGATCTACTGGACCCAAGAGGAGATCCGCTGATCTTTCAAGAGGAGTGATCCGCTGGATCTCTTCAAGAGGAGTGATCTGCTGGATCCTTTTTCCAAGAGGAGGATCTGCTGATCCTTCAGAGAGGATCTGCTGATCCTTCAAGAGGAGGATCTGCTGGATCATTCAAGAGGAAGATCTGCTGATCTCAAGAGGAGGATCTTTGCTGGATCCTTCATTTATGAGTGATCCTGCTGATTCCACCAAGAGGAGGATCTGCTGATCCTTCACGAGGAGGATCTGTCGATCCTGGTACTGAGAGGATCTCTTCTGCGAGGAGGATCTGATCCTTCATGAGAGGATCTGCTGGATCCTTCATGAGGAGGATCTGCAATCCTTCCAAGAGGAGGATCTGCTGGATCATTCATGAGGAGGATCTGCTGGATCCTGGTACTGAGAGTGGATCCTTCAAGAGGAGGATCTGCTGGATCCTTCATGAGGAGGATCTGCTGGATCATTCAAGAGGAGGATCTGCAGCTCCTGGTACTGAGAGTGGATCTCAAGAGGAGGGATCTGCTGATCTCATGAGGAGGATCTGCTGATCCTGTACTGGAGTGGATCTCAAGAGAGGATTGCTGATCCTCATGAGGAGGATCTGCTGATCCTTCATGAGGGAGGGATCTGCTGGATCCTGGTACTGAGAGTGGATCCTTTCAAGGGAGGATCTGCTGATCCTTCTGCGAGGAGGATCTGCTGATCTCATGAGGAGGATCTGCAGATCCTGGTACTGAGAGTGGATCCTTCAAGAGGAGGATCTGCTGGATCCTTCATGAGGAGGATCTGCTGGATCCTTCATGAGGAGGATCTGCTGATCCTTCATGAGGATCTGCTGGATCCTTCAAGAGGAGGATCTGCTGATCCTTCAAGAGGAGGATCTGCTGGATCCTGGTACTGAGAGTGGATCCTTCAAGAGGAGGATCTGCTGGATCCTTCCATGAGGAGGATCTGCTGGATCCTTCATGAGGAGGATCTGCTGGATCCTCAAGAGGAGTGATCTTGTGCCCTGGTACTGAGAGGATCCTTCAAGAGGAGGATCTGCTGATCCTTTATGAGGAGGATCTTCGCTGATCCTGGCACCGAGAGGATTCAAGAGGAGGATCTGCTGATCCTTCAAGAGGAGGATCTGCTGGATCCTTCAAGAGGAGGATCTGCTGGATCCTTCATGAGGAGGATCTGCAGCTCCTGGTACTGAGAGTGGATCCTTCAAGAGGAGGATCTGCTGGATCCTTCATGAGGAGGACTATTGGATCTCATGAGGAGGATCTGTAGCTCCTGGTACTCTCTGAGAGGATCCTTCTCGAGGGAGGGATCTGCTGATCCTGGTACTCACAGTGGATCCTTCAAGGGGAGGATCTGCTGGATCCTTTATGAGGAGGATCTGCAGCTCCTGGTACTGAGAGTGGATCCTTCAAGAGGAGGATCTGCTGGATCCTTCAAGAGGAGGATCTGCTGGATCCTTCAAGAGGAGGATCTGCTGGATCCTTCAAGAGAGGATTCTGCTGATCTCATGAGAGGATCTGCTGGTCTCTTCATGAGGAGTGACCTGTAGTTCTGGTACTGAGAGGATCCTTCTTATGATCTGCTGATCCTGTACTGACAGTGGATCTTCCAAGAGAGGATCCGCTGGATCTCTCTTCCATGAGAGTGACTATAGATCCTTCAAGAGTGAGGATCTGTTGATCTCATGAGGAGGATCTGCTGGATCCTTTATGATGAGGATCTGCAGCTCCTACAGTTACTGAGGTTCTGCAGCAGAAATGCTTTAGCGGAGCGCGGCGTGCAGCGGTGGATCACACATGACACTGGATGGAGATGTTCAACATCCAAAAATCCTGACGCTCGCCAGGACAGAAAGACACGGCTGTTCAGGATCAGCAACAAGTAAGCTCTGCATCCACTGTTCTTTGCTGGCTCATAAACGAGCTGGGATCCATTTCTCTCTGTCTGACAGCTGAGGCACCACAGAGTCTGAACTTCTGCATTTAGATCTCAATTTAAAGAGAAGTCTGAGTCCCAAGAATCACTGGAAGATTTTAAACGAGCAGCTGTGAAAACCTGAAGGACGTTTATCTCTTTGTTTGGGTTGATGAGGCTGAACAGGTCATGAGAACTAATTTTTTAAACCACAGTCGCCACTACCGCGCGCTAAACCGCTGTCATGGCGACCAGAGAAGGACGGCGCTCCCCACTCACCTGTGTTCTTGGCTAACGCGTCCTTTATTGTGATGAAGTTCTTCAGAGACTTGGACATCTTGCATCCTGCGATGGTCAGGTGACCCGTGTGCAGGAAGTAGCGCACCCAGTGGTCGTTCTCAAAGAAGGCCTGTGGAGGACAGACCGGGCGATCAGCGTCTGTCGCTCTGTAAAACCGGCAGCATGACGGGAGGGAATCTGACCTCGGACTGAGCCAGCTCATTGTCGTGATGAGGGAAGCGCAGGTCAAACCCGCCGCCGTGGATGTCCATGGACTCGCCCAGAATGGAGCCGGCCATGGCCGAGCACTCGATGTGCCAGCCCGGACGGCCCTGATCCAAAAACGGTTCCTTCATTCCACTAAACCATCATTAATCAACAAACATGCACAGATTCTACAAGCATTCAACCAGCCAGTGAAAGAACATCAGACTAGAAGAAACACCAGAGGAAGACCAGAGGGACCAGACCGTCAGAACTTTACAAAGTAGCAGTGGTTCCGGTCCGGCCTGAGTCCAGCAGGACAGCTCACCTTTCCCCACGGAGAGTCCCAGGACGGCTCCCCGGGTTTGGAGGCTTTCCACAGAGCAAAGTCGTTCTGAGACTTCTTCTCAGTGAGCCGGTCTGCAGAGACGCTCAGGTCGCCTGAGGACACGACGGACAGAAACCATCTTAGGACCAGAATCAGGGCTTACTTTCTGTCATGCAAGAAAAATACAAACAATAGAAAGAATTTCAAAGGTCAAATAATCTTGGTTTGAGAAAACGTGTCTTACTTCCCTAAAGTTAGAACACTTTCTTTGGTGCTAATTTGAAGAAAATCTGCCAATAAGGTAGAAATCTGTAAGTTCTTTCTGTTTCTGCAGTTTCACTAAAAGCTACAGAGCAGCAGAGCAATGAGCAGAATGAGAGGGAGACCGCTTTCCTCCACATCAGATCGACAGAAACATCAGCTTTGAAGCAACAGTACAGGTGTGCTGGTCGGAGCACAGCTGATCGACTACACCTGGAAAAAACCAGCAGGCAGGACGTTAGTCTGAGCTTTCGTCTTCATGCTCTTCTATGCTCATTTCAGCGGAACTTTTCAGTTTTCTCTGTATTTGATCTCGTCTGAATTCTCAACTCTTGGTTTAAATCATTAACTTTATATGAGAATTGGACTGAGTGACTCCTCCCCCCTGGCGTTCCAAACAGGAAGTGACTTCAATAGAGAAATAAGCAGCTGTTACTCCGTCATTCTATTGGTCAGAACAAACATTCTGGATATGATCCGTTTTTATCTTCTTGATAATCCTCTTCTGGATGTATCAATAAAAGTAGGAGGAGTCTGCGTTCAAAATGTTGGACACATTTCATGTGATAGGGGTGTGGCGCTCCGACAAGCTCACTCCTCATGGGTGAGGATGGTTGCCATAGAAACAATGACTCAAACCCACTTACTGGCCACGTCTGGCTCCAGCATGGTGGCGTCCGTATCGTGAGAAAATGGCCGCTGGATTGAAGTGAGGCTCTTTCTGTGGATGATGTCACTCAGTCCAGTTCTATCATACAGTCGACACGCTTTTAGTGAAATGGATTTGAACTTTTTACTTTACTCTTTAGATTTGAAATCCCATTTCAGGTCAATGAATTGTATGTTTGTAAAGCACTTTTCATGTTAAACACAAACAAAGGCGGTTATAACAGCAGGAGCATAAAACAGAACCCTGAAGGCGCTGCCCCCCCTCACTGCTGAGTACTTACTGGTATAAAACCTGTTTGTCATTTTTCAGAGTAATAATAATTAATAATGATGGATTGGATTTATCTGCTCTTTTCCAGAGTTCTTCCAGTCTGTCCATCCTTCGTTCATTCTTGGAGATGGTAACTACTGATGTACCACAGCTGCCCGGGGCAGAATGAGCGGGGATCCAGCCGCCGATCCTTCAATCATTGGCTGACCTGCTTAACCGCCTGAGCTAGAGAAGATCCTACCAGGAGAAGCTAAAATGTTGCCTCTTTCCGTTTGGATCCTCTGCCTCTGAAGAACTCAGAGACGGCAGCCAAACGCAGACGTACCTTCTCCCTCTTGTAAAGCTTTCTGATCGCCCACTGCCTCTGGAACCAGTTTGCCGTACGAATGTTGGGGACTCGCTTCAAACTTGGCGGTGTCGAAGTAAACGGAACCGTTGGACTCGTACCTGCAAACACCACAGAGGCAGACCTCCAGAAACTGCTGGAGAAGCTGAGAAAGACAAGGAGGGTTCTTCCTGACCCGTAACCGTTGGAGACGATGGTCTTTACAAACTCCACAATCTCAGGGACGTATTCGCTGACACGCGTCAGGACGTCTGGAGGGAGAACCTGGAGGACACAGAGGAACGTCAGAGGAACATCTGCAGAACATCAGCAGAACATGAGCAGAACATCAGCAGAACATCTGCAGAACGTCAGCAGAACATCAGGGGTCTCCGTTTGGCTGAAAGGTGAGAAATGCTGCTTACGTTCAGGGCCTCCATGTCTCTGTGATACTCCCCCTCCCAGTATTTAGGAAGGCTGGAGAAGATGGAATTATCCGTGACCTGACTTCCAAACTGTTGGTCCAGCCACTCAGCCAGCAGATCCTTGGAGTTCTCCAGCAGCGCCTTACAGACATATTCAGACACAATCAGACCCACAATGCACGGCTGATCCTGACTGTTGTGCGTCTGTTAGGGTTATTGTGTTGTTGGTAGTTTTGGAGTGTTTTCCCGTTTTCCTAGTTCTCTGCTGCAGTGGGGGGGGGGGGGGGGTGTTCTGTCTCTCCTTTTCTTCCACTCCTATGTTTGTGTGCAGATTGGAGCCCAAATGATCCGGAGCACCTGATTGGCTGGACGTCCAGAAACCGTAAACCCGCCTTTGTGTTTAAGCACACCTGGTTCCTCAGCTGATCAAACTACAACAGTGGTCAGCCTTCAGTTCAAATCAGACACAGAAGCTCCACTGGAAATGAACGTTCTATTCTCTCAAAGAGAGAAAAAGCTTCTTTTTTTTAGATATACGGTACAAACTGAACCTTCTGGTCCGTGTGGTTTCCTCCTGGATGGACTGTGGTTGTGGTTTACATTTATTCAGAAAGCAGCGTGTGAGTGTCGTGTGTCAATAAAAACCAACAACTTTGTGTTGCTTCACCTGCAGTATGACCTCTGACCTTAATAACCTGTGGGGGGATGAAAAACCAGCTGTAGATGCCCTGGAGGTCAAATCCTACCAGACTGTATTTTCAGTCCTACTGACAGACCACTTTATTAATCCCAACTGGAGGATTGCATTTCCTTCAAAATAAAAGCCTGTGTAAACCCGACAGGTGAAGCAAAGTGGTCGTTTGAAATGCGGAGGTAGACAAATGCATTTCTGCATGACTCAACAGAGATGGCTGGAAGGATCACAATGAGGCAGAAAAACACACAAAAGAGGAAAAAAAATAAAATATAAAAGAAGTGAAAAAACAAAACCACCCGATTTCTAAAAAGGAATTCCATCAAAAATGTGTTTTTGCTTTTCTGTAACAGCTCTGACTGCCCTGGCTTTACAGTTTCACCACCATCCTTCTTTCTAACGCACCTTTGAGCGATTATTTGACCCCCGCCACAAACCCAAAACTCCCCCCAATGAGCGCCGCGTGGCTCCAGACACGGTGAATGACAAACTGATGACATCACAGTGGGAGAAACCATCCAAGAATGGATGGAGGGGTCTTTAAAATCTCTAATGGAGTTCCAAAACATTTCCCAAAATCCACTAGCAGAACCAAAACATGCGTGTGGGGGAAAACACGCCTTAGGCCAGGCAACCCATGTTTAGCCAGGTGAGTAATCGGCCTCACAGAGGTTAAAGGTGTGCCCCAAAGTAGCTGCAACAAAATATGAAACCTCACTCATCAGCCTGCCGGTCATTCGACGCCGCTCGCGGCGCCCATTAGTGTTTGGACTGCCATGAGCTCTTCTGAAGAAGCTGATAACACAGGTCAAAGGTCAGTCGTTTACCACGGTTTGGTTTGGTGAGAGCCCTGCCATCGCTTTGGGAGGGAGGCCATCGACACATATGCAGCACAAACGGACTGTTTCACTGACACCTGATCCAGCCAATCAGAAGAGGCCTCCACATTCTGCCCTCTACCTGTCATATGACACCTGAGGGGCAGAAGCACAGCAATCAGACATCCTCACCTGAGCCAGCGGCTGCAGCTCGCCGTCTGCGGCTCCGCGGTCCACGGCCGCCTGCAGCGGCTGCAGGCCTGTGGCCACGGCGGCGTCCAGCCGCTCCAGCATCTGCTTCTTCTCTGGATCCGTGGTGGAAGCCAGTTTTTCCTGAAAGGGCTGAAGAGAACGAGGGTCGCATTCAGAGGGTCTGAGCAGAACCTGAAGGTCACAGGAGGCCGAGCCTGAAGGTCACAGCAGGCCGAGCCTGAAGGGCACAGGAGGCCGAGCCTGAAGGGCACAGGAGGCCGAGCCTGAAGGTCACAGGAGGCCGAGCCTGAAGGTCACAGCAGGCCGAGCCTGAAGGTCACAGGAGGCCGAGCCTGAAGGTCACAGCAGGCTGATCCGCTGTCATTTTCCTTCATCTTCAGCGGGACGGAGGAGGTCAGCGGTGTTGGTAAAGCTACGTTTTTTCTTCTTACCAATCACAGATGGAGGAAATGTGAATAAATCTCCTTCTGTGATCCTTCTTGATCTAGAGAACCAGCTCCTGTTAGCGGCTTAAAGCTAAGGTGTTCATGGAACGGTTTTCTAGATGTGACAGGAGTTTCTGAAGGTATCAATCCATACATTAAGTTCTTCCTTTTTAAACTCAGGCATTAGAAATATTGACTGTGAAAATGGGACCAAGCGGATGTTTAAACGCTTCAGGAACTCACCCCCCTGGCACTGAGGACGTCCTGCAGGATCTGAGCTGCAGCCGGTCTCCTCTCCTGGTACTGGTCCAGCAGGTGGTTCTGCCGGGCCCTTCTGATGATCTGACGGAGGAGAGGTGAGGGGGCAGACTTTTTAAACAGATCATAAAAAGCAAAGACAGGATGATTGACAGCAGCCACCACCACAGCAGACGCGTTCATCTAACCGGACTCGGTGGCTTTTCAAACGTTTTCTGTCAACTTCCTGGTTAACTTCAGCAACCAGACATGAACACCACTTTAACAACAAATACTGAAAATCTCCTCCTCAGTTTTCTGCCTCCAGTTCCAGCTGATAGATGACAGGAAGATAAGTGAAGACCCCCCCTCAATAAACCAAAAGATGGCCAACGATGATGACATGAAAACTGTTCTCCTGAACAGCTGCTCCATCTCCAACTATGATGTGGACTTTAATACTAAACACACAAAAACATTTCCAAATGATCTGAATGTTATTTCATTCACAAACAAGCAGCTTTTTAAAAGAGCTTTCATAACAATAGCAGGGGAAATCCAGGGAAATTGGCCAAAGTTGTACCTAAATAAACTGCATTTGTGTTTTTCAGACCTGCATACCTATTGGTCAGATACTTCAGAACAAAGATCAGAGAGAAAAACCAGCAGAAGATCCTTTGAAGTGTAGCTGAAAGAACCGTTTTCTGTTTCTGGACTCACTTTATCATCTATGTCTGTGATGTTCATGCAGTAGAAGACGTCATACTTGAAGTAGTCCCTCAGGATCCTTCGGAGGATGTCAAAGGAAATGTAGGACCTGCAGAGAGAGCATCCAGATCAAGTATTGGCTGAAGTGATCCTGGGGGGGTCCTCTCAGCGGTACCTGGCGTGTCCCATGTGTGAGGCGTCGTACACGGTGGGGCCACAGCAGTACCACGTCACTCTGGTCCCTCTCTGAGGAAAAAACGGCTCCTGGAAGTGGGCGGAGGGAAAAGCGTCACTCTGACAGGAACTTCCTGAACATTCAGTCGACAGAGAACGTCATCTTCTGTCACCACGCCTCCTTCTCTGCATCCAGCCTTTCATCACCAGCATGTCCGTCATGGAACCGCTGGCTTCACTGATGCTCTACCCCACCGGGACTGGACCAAAGCAAAACAAATCCTCTCTAATGGCTACATTTACTGTTGGCCTTCCAGAATCACTATTTGTGAAACTCAGAGATCTGTTGAGTTGGTTGATCCCCAGATTTAGGTGAACACTGTACCAGATCTTTATCCCTCATTAAAAACACTAAAGCCCCGTTTCCACTGAGTGGTGCGGTCCGGTACCGTCCACTCTGACCATTATAAGATGGACCCCTGTAGGTTGTAGGTCCATAAAAAAATGGGAGGGACCGGTTAGGGCGGAGCTACTGTTGAAACCCGTTAACTGGCTGAAGGTCATTTTGACTAAAGAAAGCGGTGGCTTCATCCTCGCCGCCCGCAATCTTCTCCCAGACGACATTAAAGGTCTACATCCTGTTTTCTTTCAGAGGAAATTACATCCATATGTGTGATTATATGTTTAGCACACTAAAGAACTCATTATTTAGGAAATACGAGGCATTTTCACAGCTCTAATTCAAACCCCCAAGTAAGACAACTCGATCTCTGAGGCTCCGCCTTTGTCTCCGTGTGGGTCCCGCCCATTTCATGATGTCATCCTAGAGTCGGCCTCAGAGCGCGTCTGCGTTTCTCCCATGAGATCTATTTGTGGATCCTCACAAAAGCGTTTAGCCGATCACCGCTAGCTCCACGGAGAAAGTGTGTGTTAGCCTGGGGGCGGGGCTGGTGAGGCTTCCTGGAAGGGGCGGTTCTCACTTTGTGATGTCACAATGTGAAAGCACGCTGATCTGAGGGGCTGGTGCTCAGAGAGCAGGTTTGTAGAGGAATACTGACGGATGTGTGAACGGATCAAAACACGGCTGTGGGGTTGTTTCTGTGAGGAATGACTCAACATCTACAGGCTGAAAATTAGGCCCTTTGAACGCTTTGAATGTACGACGTACCAAAAGCCAAGCTGCTGGATGACCTCCATCGTTAGCTTCAGCCCGCCTGCGCTGTGACGGTCGAACTTTGAGGGGAAACGCTCACCTGGACCGATCTAAACCGGACCGCGCAGCTCAGCTGAAACTAGACCCTGGGAATCTGGTCCACACTGGTGGACTTGGAGAAGGTCCTGAACCAGGTTCTGTGGAGGGATCTGAGCATAAAGAGTCTGCTGTGGGGACTGTTCCCTTTGTGAAGAAGCAAAGCAGCAGCAGGGTTCAAAGACTCCTTTCATGGCGGGGTTCTGCAACCACGGCTCTTTGTCTTCCAGTCTACCCTAAATCATGCTGCCTGAAGACGGAGGACTCGGCTTTGAATCCCCTCTTGGGTTGTTTGCTCCTAAAGCTACGACCTTTGGCCTTTGGCAGAGCGGTTTCATCCAACTGTGAAATGGTTGGTCAGGACCTCCAAGTCTATGCTTCTGAGCTGAATAAAGCCGGATCAGCGTCTGTCGTAGTTCGGTCAGAGTGATGATGGAGGGATGACATCTCACAGCTTCTCTAACTACACAAACGGTGAGGGACGGCCTCCCTTTGCTCAGGGCCCCGCCCCTCTGACCTCTTCCTGTGTACATCTGTCCAAACAGGAGCTGACAGCAAACCCACCTTAGCTCTGGTCAGGCTGTTGTAGAGCCGAAGCTGGGGAACGTCGCCCCCTGCTGGTGGAGACCAGGAGGGTTGGAGCCGCTTCCCTTTGGCTGAAATTGAACAAATGACCGGCATGAGTTTCCCCAGACGTTCCTCAAATGAAAGGAACTTTGTGTAGAAACCAAACCTGCAGGCTAAGCTGTGTCTGAATCCCTGCCCTAACCCCTAACTACTAAAAACTAGATAGAGCGGGACGATGAAGGGCCCTGGATTTCATTCAGACGCCACGCTCACTGCTTTTTTTAACGTGGATCCGCATCATTGATTTCATGAAGTTAAAATCGAATTAATATGAGCGTTTTGTGACGATTATTTATGATCCACTGTCTTCTGCAGATGAAAACGTTGATGGTTTATAGAAAAAATACATTTAGATACAATTTTTTGGTAAAAATTGTTCCGACGCAATGCATTGTGGTCTATATTCACTGATGTAGTGAGCATGGATGCACCCTGGTTTTCCACAGAGACTTCTGGGAAATTTCTAGGGTACTAGATTTTAGAATGTAGATTCAGACAGAACTAGAACATGGAGAACGCGCTGTAGAGTGAGGAGGGAAGGAATTCAGACACAACCAGTCTGTTCACTCTGATCTACAGTCAGGACTTTAACTACCAACCTAAACTCACGTCTAACCTGGAAGAAGACTAAAAAACAAAAGAGATTTTATGTAATACTATGCTCTGAGTAAAGAAATGCCGTCATAGTCACTGAGTCAGTGTTTGCATCAACACAAACAGGCTTTAGCGTTTTAACCCTGCAGACACGGCGTCCTACACGCTCATCACTGCAAACACAACATGAACACGCCTGAACATCCATGTTTCCATAGGAGTGTTGACGTCTGAAAGGTTCATCTCTGAGGCCTGAACTCCTCTGCTCAGTTAGTCGGGTGGACGTCTTCCTTCAGAGCTTTAACCTGACAGAGAATCTGACATAAACCCAAACGTTAACGTTGCTCCATCTTTACTAAACATTTACAAATGTGTTCATCTTTTTAGAAAATGTTCACAGGTTGAGGCTCAGACAGCCTTCTTTACTAAAGCAGACCGCCAGCAGCACCGATTCAGGCCTGGACGCCAACATTCAGGGAACAGAGACATCCGGAGTGCCTTTTCAAAGTAAAGGTACTCGCTTTCAAATGACGTTTGATCCCAACGGAGAAACAATTCAGTACAGATGAGTAGATGGAAGCAGCTGATCAGAGGGATGAGCCGCTCTCTACCAACATGCAGCTAAGGCCAGAACTCTGGGAAGACTGGCCCAGCTGTGGGAGGGGCTGACTTACTGAATGCAGCCTAAAAACCAAAAGTCAGAATCCATTCATCAGTTGACAGAAAACTGTGTTTTTTCATGTTCTTGTGGCATTTTTCTGATGATGGAGGACTTATATATACATTTTATTTAAATTGTCCTAAATATCTAGCGGACAAAAGAACAAAGTTTGAAAAATATCGGATTTGTGACGTAGAAAATACTCTGGACGGGGCAAAAGCTCTTAGTTAATGGGACGGGAAGGGGGGGTGGGGTTGCTCCATACCAACAGTCAGCTCGGAGGGGAATTTCTAATAGCTGCTCTGTAGAAACAGATTTTTAACATTTTTACCATTAGCATAATCCTCATTAAAAGACCACTTGGAACGTAGTAAAGTAGATTAAAAAATATCAGAGTGGGAGTAAAAAAAAGTTGTTTTTCTAGTTCTGATATTCTTCCTTATCACAGTCTTAATTCATTTTCTATTCTTTAATAAAGCTGAATAATCATTTTGAGCTTGTCTTTTAAAGGGTCTTCATCATGCTAAACCAACTTTTTCAGTGTTTTTTAATGTTCATTCCTCACTAAAAACCTGCTGTCTGAGCACCAGCCCTTCCAGCCCACCAAAACAGGCGGATCCTCACGTGGTGACATCACAAAGTGAGGAACCGCCCCTTCCAGGAAGAGTCTGCACTACCAGCTCCACCCCCAGGCGAACAGACACGCCCACTTTCTCAGTGGAGCTAGCGGTGATCGGCTAAAGGCTTTCATTTATATTAGGCCTGCACAATTATTCGCAAATTTATCGTTATCTCGATTTCAAGCTTTGCAATATCCACATCGCAAAAGTCGCAATAAATGGTAAACGTTAAAGGTGCTAAAACAATCTTATGGCAACTTGAACTTTTTAATGAATTGAATAAATCCCATTATCCATTTGCCCAATCAGATGGAGCCCTTCAGGTTCTTGACCAATCGGATGGAGCTTTTATGCTAGATGTTCCCCTCCTAATTAGACGATGGTATTTGGAGCATAATTTAAGGTATTTTGACTCTTATTTAAATTAAACTTTTGTAAAATGGAAATGTTTGTTGTTCTTGCTATTTCTTCATTTATCGTAAGTTATATCGTCATCGCAATACTGATCACTAATATCGCATATCTCGAATTTTCCTCATATCGTGCAGCTCAAATTTATATGATCAATATGAACATCCATCTTTGCTAAAGTTCAGTTGTTTGTTTTGGTGGGAGAAACTCAGACACGATGCTGAGGCCGCCTCTAGGATGACGTCATAAAATGGGCGGTACCCTCTAGGAGAAAAAGGCGGAGCCTCAAAGGTCGAGTCGTCTTACTTGCAGGTTAATAAAAGAGCTGTGAAAATAGCTGATATTTCATAAATAAACGTTCTTAGGCGTGCCAAAGGTCATACATGACCATATCTATGGCTATAGTTTACTCTGTAAGGCTTGAGAAAAGAACGATATAGTCTGTCACTTTGAAGTTTAAAGGATTTCTGTAACTTTTGTTCTCATTTGATCATGGCTCATGTTTCTCGCTGTTCCGTGGATATTTTTGGGCACAGTTGTGCATGTTTCTTGTTTTTTTAACAGCGGATTGTGATCTGGGTCCTGATTGGCTGTAGAACATGTCAATCAATCTCCTCCATGCTGTGTCTCCTGTCCAGAATGCTCTCAGTTTGGTCACATCAATCACAGATGTGTGTTTCTATGAAGGTTTGACCTTTGACAGTTTAACGGAGAGAGAGCTGAAAGAGTTTGTAGTGAGGAGTTTCCAGAAGTGTCTGCCGTTACTGTAGAACTAAAGATGTTTGTAGAACATAACTCCAGCACTGAACCAGGGACTGCGGAGCAAACAAAGCATTGTGGGTAAACACTCATGCTCTTCCACAGCAGATCCCACACGTGCACAGCAGCAGCACTGTGTGAAGAAGCACGTGCGCGCTCGTTCCAGCTGCGGGAGCTCGGACTCTTCACACAGCGGGTTTCACTGACGGCGCCGCCACAGCAGCTGGCCTCACACACCAATCACACCTGCGCAGCTGCTGCCTGCAGCCATCTACTCACTGCTGCTGTCTGCGTCTGCGCTCAGCTCCGGCTGCAGCTGAATGTGCCTGTACCAGCGCAGAGCGTGGACGTGCTGCGGCTCGGGCGGCCTGTGGAGGAGCCTAAAGGCTGTCAGGTCAGCTTGGGAGGGGCTGAACCCCACCAGGTAGCTGCGACCGCTGAGGTAGTCGTTCAGGGCGGCTGTCAGCGCAGCTTCCTCCCTGATCTGCAGCCAGGAGCCAAACTCCACAGCTGCAGAGAACACAGACGCAGACGGTTACACACCAACGAGCAACACGCTTCCCCACACACCAAACACACGGCGCTCTGAGCGGCGGGACGCACCCCCCCCCCTGTCATGGAGATGGGGGCATCCAATAAAAAAAAAAGGACAAGCTCATAGTCTGTATTGATGGACAGTCCCTCTATGATCTCACATGCATTTTTGTGATAATTGTTGCAGAAAAAGCTGGAAGTTGCAGCTGTTTTTTTCTAAAAGATGGAATAAAAGTTAAGTTAGAAGATTTAAAAACTGATGTGTGTTTGTTGTTTTAAGATGTCAAGAGGAGAGACTCATTGTACGCTGAGATGCTGTCACTTTAACCCAATGCATCATGGGAGATGTAGTGATGGCAGACAGACTCATTGTTTTGTTCACTTGTTCCACGGTCTGACACCGGATTCTGTGGAAAGCTACACCGCTAAAGACGAGCTTTAGCTGGTATTTCTGTTGGAACTGAGAGATTTTATGAGCAGAATCAGAACAAGGAAGTGAAGACTTTAACCACTTCTGATTGGTCAGACTGATGACATGTGATTAAGCCTCCAAGAATGATTGGTGGAGACAGTTAAAGGGGCGGGACTTTTCCTAAAACAGCTGAAGCTTCGGCTAAATCGCGGTATCGTCATTCTGATCAAAATGTCTTTAATAGAATCAAATAAACACAAAGAAAAAAGTATTTTATGATCTTTCATATTCCTAACTCCTCAGTGTTTTATCAGGACCTGTTTGGATGAACACAGAGCTGAAATCCTGGAGATGGAAAATGTTTTTAGGTCTGTTAATGAGGACAATTTTCCCACGGCACAATGGTTGAAAAACACTGGCTTAGATATCACTCGCACTTTTTTGTTGCAACACTCTTGTTAGCTTGGGGGGGGTGAAGGGCTGTAAGCTAGTGGAAAATAGTGTAAACACAGAGATGATGGGAAATGAGGACAGGCATACACTGCATCCTGCCCACTACTCCGAGGTGATTTCCTCATAAACTCCTGCCGCTCTGCAGAAACTATGTCCACAGGCTTTTTGGTTTTGTTTAAAAACGGCATCATCATCATCATCATCATGACAAGAGCGCCGGGAACGCTTTGACGTCAGATCCCAACATGACTGAAGGAGACTGTAAGTCTTATTCTTAGTTTGGATAACAGAGTGAAACCGAAATGCAGAAGATTCAGTCAAAAACAGCAGTGATGGTGACGAGCTCTAAAGTCTGTGCTTGTGGGCGGGGCTTCAGCTGTCCACTGTTCGGTTTTATGAAGGCGCATCCAGCTGGTTTGTTCACATCTGACAAGCGCCAGACGGTTTGAATGTAGAGCCCGCGACCGGACGGGCATTCAGGACGCGGAAGCCCGAAATTCTGATCTGCACCACTGACTGTAGACTGGGAGGAGCCGGCGCTCGCCAGAGATGTCTGCAACACTTACAGTTAACGGGATCCAGAAGGACTGAGACCTGAAGAACTTAAAGACAGGATCGGGGCGCGAAAACCTGAGTGAGTTCAGCAATCTGTTGGAGGGAAAATGATCACTGGGTTCACCAGCTGCAATAGTCAAACCCATGTTCCTAAAAACATTTTTCTCTATGGGACCTTCAGACACGGATTCAGAGCAGGAACCAGGAACCACATAGTTTGTGAGCCAATTCTGGCGTTTTTGTGCTAGAATAGAGCTTACCTGTACAGGCTTACTAAGGACAGGTAAGGCACAGGTAAAGGTACCTGTACCTGAGGTATACATGACGCCAACCTCAGAGGACTGTTAGTGGCACTATCACCTCGAGTCAAAAACAAAAGAATCATTGTNCACACACACACACACACACACACACACACACACACACACACACACACTAAACCAGCAGGTCTAACTTCAGGTGTATCTGTAACACGGGTAGGTGTATCCGAGTAAATTAGCAGGTTAACCCGGGTAAATTAGCAGGTGTAACCAGAGTAAACCATCAGGTGTAACCCGGGCAAATCAGCAGGTTTGACCCGGTGCGGCTCCGCTCGATGATGTTGTCGTTGGTTGAGCTAGCGCGGCTCCTTAACTCCTCGCGCGGGTTTCATAGTCGCTTTATTATCGCATCTTTAGGACACATTTGGTAATAAATTCATGTCCAACCGACAGTCAGAGGCTCTAAACCGCCTACCTGAGTCTCCTGAGCTCGACATGATGAACACAGAGCTAACCGGCAGATGCTGATGCAACAAGAACGTGCCCGGAAGCAGACGGAACCGGAACTCATGCAAGCGGACCTGTAAGCGAGGGGGACGCTAATGACTGACGGCCCACAACAAGCGGAAGTTTGTTTACATGAGAAAAAGTGGGCTCGAGGCCACAGAAGCGGCTCCTCTCTGCTCCGATCGCCCGGTCAGGAGAATGTCTTGCATGAAGGACTACATGGACAGGGTGAGCCGCGTGTATGAGCGCTACACGGAGTACGTGAGGAGGAACCCCGCGGCCACGGCGCAGCTGGAGAACACCGTCCGGACTCTGTCCTACCTGATCGCAGGTGAGCCGCGGCTCAGCAGCAGCTTCCGCGGTACCGTTCAATGACCGAGCTGCTTCTAAAGGACACTTTTATTCTGAATCCGCAGGTCGATTTGCTGATTGTCATGAAATATCGGAATTAGGTGAGTTGCTTAGTGAAAAAAGTCTGCACGTGTGCGCATGCGCGTTGAATGTTTTTTATTTGGAGGATTTGAGTGAATTCTGTTTTATTACCATGATGAAGGTCAGAAGAAAACTGCCCACATTTAAAAGCTCCGGAAAAAAACTGTATGTGGATTCAGGAAGTGTTTCAGAGAAAAGAAAAAGTCTCCCTGCAGAAAAGCTGCAATTCAAAAATAGCAAGTATATGCAAAATAATCGCATTATTTATTTATAATTAGATCACAGTCATTGTAATACATTATTTAAATGTGTGAAACAGCTGATATTGTACTATAGCTTGTAGTTATCTTTTGTTTTGTTTTAGATTAATCTAATGTCTTAGCTAATTAACTAAAACTGTAATCTGAAACTAAGTTGAATAAACGAGCATTTACTGATAAAACTGCAGTATTTTTTAGTGTCCAAATAGAAGGAAGAACAATGACAGACACAGCTGGAAGTGTCTACGGGGCTGAAAAAGTGTCACAAATATCAAAGCTCTGACAAATACTTTAGCTGAATGTTTCTTCTTCACTAGGAAAGAGTTTGTAAAGAATACATTCTACTTAAGTTTGTACACTACATTCAGTTGTATAAATAAAATCTCCAAAAATGGCAAAAGTAAAAGTATGATAAAAGAACCTCCTGAATGTTTGGAAACCAGAACTGAAAGCTGCTTCTGGAAAACATTTCTGTTTCTGTTCAGAAACACAGAAGAAGATCTGAAAGATACAAAACACAAAGAACAGAACATGTTAGCTTTCTGTCAGCAGCAGAGATGGATGGATGATGATGGATGGATGGATGAATGATTGATGGATGATGGATAGATGGATAGATGGATGGATGATGGATGGATGGATGAATGGATGGATGGATGATGGATGGATGATGGATAGATGGATGGATGATGGATGGATGGATGGATGAATGGATGGATGGATGGATGGATGGATGATTGATGGATGATGGATGGATGAATGGATGGATGGATGGATGGATGGATGATTGATGGATGATTGATGGATGATGGATGGATGGATGGATGGATGGATGAATGGATGGATGATGAATGAAGGATTGATGATGGATGGATGATGGATGGATGGATGAATGGATGGATGATGAATGGATGGATGGATGATGGATGGATGGATGGATGGATGATGAATGGATGGATGGATGGATGATGAATGGATGGATGGATGAATGGATGGATGGATGATGAATGGATGGATGGATGGATGGATGATGGATGGATGGATGGATGGATGATTGATGGATGATGGATAGATGGATGGATGATGGATGATGGATGGATGGATGGATGAATGGATGAATGGATGATTGATGGATAGATGGATGGATGATGGATGGATGGATGGATGGATGGATGATTGATGGATAGATGGATGGATGATGGATGGATGGATGGATGGATGGATGATTGATGGATGATGGATAGATGGATGGATGATGGATGGATGATGGATAGATGGATGGAGGATGGATGGATGGATGATGGATGGATGATGGATGGATGGATGAATGGATGGATGGATGATGGATGGATGGATGGATGGATGGATGATGAATGGATGGATGGATGATGAATGGATGGATGGATGGATGGATGGATGGATGATGAATGGATGGATGGATGGATGATGGATGGATGGATGGATGGATGGACGATTGATGGATGATGGATAGATGGATGGATGATGGATGGATGGATGGATGATGGATGGATGGATGGATGAATGGATGGATGATGAATGGATGGATGGATGATGGATGAATGGATGGATGGATGGATGATTGATGGATAGATGGATGGATGAATGATGGATGGATGGATGGATGGATGAAGGATGGATGGATGGATGGATGGATGGAGGATGGATGGATGGGTGGAGGATGGATGGATGGATGGATGGATGAAGGATGGATGGATGGATGGATGGATGAAGGATGGATGGATGGATGGATGGATGGATGGATGGATGGATGGATGATGGATGGATGGATTGATGGATGGATGGATGGATGGATGGATGGATGGATGGATGATGGATGAATGATGGATGGATGAATGATGGATGGATGGATGGATGGATGGATGATGGATGGATGATGGATGGATGGATGGATGGATGGATGGATGATGGATGGATGGATGGGTGGATGATGGATGGATGGATGGATGATGGATGATGGATGATGGATGGATGGATGGATGGATGATGGATGGATGAAGGATGGATGGATAAATGGATGCTTCATCCATCCAGGTACCGTAGGTTCAGACTGACCTCCATGCTCTGTCTTCCAGTCTACTCCACCTCCAACCTCCTGGTTCTGTTCAATGACAGCATCCTGCGGAAAGGCCTTGGCCGGTCTCTGCCCGCGGTGAGCCTCTTCTCTGTTCAGGAAAATGCCGTCATACTTCCTTACTGACATGAAACCGCGTGAAGCCATGATTCAGAGCCGTGTGCTGCAGCCACATGCATGTGAACATGTACCTTCTGATGCTTTCCTCACATGACCGACCCTCCTCCTGCAGTCCGTGTCCCAGCAGAGGATCCTGACTTGGCTGTCGGTTCTGGAGTACGTGGAGGTTTTCCTGGAGATGGGGGCCTGTAAGCTGTGGGGGGAAGTGGGCCGCTGGCTGGTGATCGGACTCATTCAGATCTGGAAGTACGTCCTCCTCCTCCTCCTCCGTTTCCCAGCTGGTTGTTGGATGAAGCAGCTTTAAAGTTTCACTTCCTGCCTGAAGCTGGTTTAAAAATGAAATGACCTGGAGCCAGATCAGTTCTCCATCTGACCAATAGATGGCTTTAACATCATCAGGCTACGCCCCGTTTAGTCCAGCGTAACATTGTTCAGTCTGAGGACAGAAACAGCAGTTTAGCCTAGATACCTGGAACAGCCTTAGGGGGCGTGTCAACAGCAGACAGGTGAGTCTGTCTCACCTGCTTTCGCTCTTTCAAAAGGGTGGGGGTTCATTAATATTTGATCCTACAAGCTGTAAAACTATTCAGTCTGAGGTCCCATGAGCACAGACATCCTCCTTCCCTCAGGAATGAAGCCTTTGGGTCGTTTATCCAGCTTCATGTTTTTCAGCCACAGTCTTCCTACCCCCCCCCCGCCCCCAGTAGATCAGCTCTTTGTGCAAAACCATCAAAGGAAGGGAGGCTCTGTGGAAAAAGTCCAGGAGAATCATCCAGAGAAAGAAAGGTGGCATTCTGAATCTTCACCTTTGGTGGTATTTTCAAAATAAAAGCTGAGTTTGCTAATTGTGGAAGATGAAAGAAATCCTTGTTTGGACCCAGAAGATGGTTCTTTACGGTTCTTTACTGGATGTTTGTCTTTTTGTCCACAACATGAAAGAATGTTGTATTTTTTTATGAAGCGGATCTTCATCTTCAGGAGAAAATGAGTTGTGGTCAGACGCGTCCAGCCTCTGCTTCCTGTTGGAGCACTAACACTTCCTGTCTGTCGTCTTCAGGGCGGCGCTCCGGCTTGTTCTGCTCCTGCTGTACAAGTCTGGCCTGCAGACGTCTCCCCCCATAGTTCCCCTGGACAGAGGCGCAGAGTGTGTCGGTGAAGGTCGGTTCCTTTCTCCCAGCTCAGGGATTCAAACCTTCCTGTTCTAAACGTTAGCCTGAACCTGCCGGGCCTTCTGAGTCCTCACCGTCTTCAACGGATGGATGAGAAGTCAAAGGAGATGACAGGACATCAGGATCTTCTTGATGGATGAATGTGGGGCTCATCGTGGGCGGGTTCTCGTTTCCAGAACCTCTAATGAGATCGCATCCATGTCCACAGATGACGGCGGGCAGCAGGAGGACGCCGGCTTTGTGGGTCGGAGGTCGGGCCGTGTCATCAGACCCCTCAGCAGCGGTGAGTCATGAGTCTGCAGGACTGGAGCCAGAACAGTTCACCATCTGGCCATTAGGCGGCGAGCTCCACCATCAGGTCCATTCAGTGTTGGCGTGACCCAAGCGTGGACTGGATGTCAAACGTTAATGGGATTTGATTCTCATTAGTGAAAAGGGGGCGTGTTTCTTTAAGGAGGAGTCACTCAGTCCAGTTCTCACATACAGTCAGCATCAGGGCCCATTCACACATTTGTTTTAAAACTGTTTCACCAACTTTTCTTATATCTGAGTGCAAAACTGCCCTTAGAAAGGTGGTGTAGCGGTTAGCACTCCCGCCCCAAGTGGGAGGGTCGTGGTTCAGATCCCGGGTGGGTGGAGTTTGCATGTTTTCCTTGTTTACCCCAGTTTCTTTGCAAAACAAAGTCCAAAAAGATACTTTATAGGTTCATGGCTAAATTTTACTCCAGTGTGTGTTTTGTGTAGTTGCGTGTGGTTTCGTGTAGTTGCGTGAAGTTGGTTTCGTGTAGTTGCGTGAAGTTGGTTTCGTGTAGTTGCGTGTGGATTCGTGTAGTTGCGTGTGGTTTCGTGTAGTTGCGTGTGGTTTCGTGTAGTTGCGTGTGGTTTCGTGTAGTTGCGTGAGGTTTCGTGTAGTTGCGTGTGGTTTCGTGTAGCTGCGTGAAGTTGGTTTCGCGTAGTTGCGTGTGGTTTCGTGTAGTTGCGTGAAGTTGGTTTCGTGTAGTTGCGTGTGGTTTCGTGTAGTTGCGTGTGGTTTCGTGTAGTTGCGTGTGGTTCGTGTAGTTGCGTGAAGTTGGTTTTGTGTAGTTGCGTGAAGTTGGTTTCGTGTAGTTGCGTGTGGTTTCGTGTAGTTGCGTGTGGTTTTGTGTAGTTGCGTGTGGTTTCGTGTAGTTGCGTGTGGTTTCGTGTAGTTGCGTGTGGTTGTGTGTAGTTGTGTGTGACCCTGAAAGGGATTTGGTGGGTTTAGAAAATGGTTGGGGCTCAGAAGGTGTGTGGTTGGATGTGTGATTGACAGCTGACCTGTGAATGACTGACTGGAACAGCTTTCCTGGATGTGTTCAATCCCCGGACGCCGTTAGAGGGAGAGGCTTGGATGGTGTTGTCTGTTGTGTCCATGATGGTAGAGACCGCTGCTCCGAAGAAGTCCAGGAGCCGTCTTTGGGCTCCTCCTCATCTAAGCATTTTCTGTTCCTTCTCCTCCCGGTGACGGGACAGCCCCCCCCCTGCAGACGCCTCAGCTGTGGGGAGCACCCACCCCGAAAAGGAGAAGCGGCTCAACACAGAGCTGCAGCCCAACTCCTCTTGGCCTCCTAGAGACGGTTGCAGAGTGCGTGTTCATCGGGCGGCCGCTGGTGCACCGTATCCTTTCTACTGCAGCTGCTGAGCAGCAACATGTGGTCTGGAGGAGGAGGAGGAGGAGGAGGGCTGCTGTCATTACAATGCTGCTTTCAGCCACCAGAGGGCCCCGTGTTCCTCCAACAGCGGTCAGTTCCTGGATTACAGGGGCTTTCAGCTCCTGTTGGTGATGGGGGAGGGCACGGCATACTTTTCTTTCATTTCCTGTCCAAACCCCGCCCTGTTGTCCTCCCCTTTGTCCCTGTCATCCTCCTCTTCCTCCTCAGCAGTGACTCCAGGGGGGTATTCCAGAAAGCAGGTTATGCTAGCTCCCACGGTAAGTTTGAGGCTAAGGAAGTTGATAACCTCAGCTTTGGGTTCCAGAAATGGGGGTATGTTTCAGGGTATGTCAAGTTGCCATAGCAACTCATACTCTGAACATAACCTGGTCTGGAGCAGGTTTAGTTGAAGGTTAGTTTGTTTACAGAGAGGTGAAGCAGCATGGCGTGTCCATTTGGAGATGATTTAGTGGATGAAGAAGCTCAGATAATACTTTTTCCACCATGAGACGGTGATAAGACCACATATGGATGTTGGAAAAATAAACTATTTACTTTGATCTAACTGAATTATTAGCTTCAGTTTAGATAAATCATTTTTTTGTTAAGTCAGTTTAAAAATTACACGTAGTTTTCAGACAATTATTTTCCTTTCGTTCAAATTAATCTAATCAAGTAGGTGTAACTTTGGTGCTGCTGTTAGATCGGGACCGCAAGGGATTCTGGGATATCATTCCCTTTGCCTGTCTGGACTGATTTGGGTTTAAGTGTGGGTTTTTGACTAAATGTGTTTAGTTGTAGCTGTTTTACTGTGTTTCACCGTGTTTTGCCGAGCTATTTAGTCCTACTATGCTTACGTCTCTGCACCATGAGTGAGAGTAAAGGAGAGGATGATGAGTTTATATAGCACCACTACCACCAAAATCTGTTGTGACAGTGACGGAAAATTCTTTAATGAGTTTTTGCACTCCGTGCATTTTTCCCCGTTCTTTTTGTTATAAAAATGATCATATCTGCCGGTTCAAACTTAGACATATGAAAGTTCAAGAAATATAAGTAATTAAGATGGAAAAAAGATTAATAGAGTAATGTGACATTTAGTTAGATAAATACGTAAATTTGAGTTGTATAAACAATTATTGAGTTTGAATAAATTTAACTAAATTATTTAAATTATTTTTCAGCCGTGTCACTTTTTTGATGGACTTATAATCTTCATTCACCGTCATTAAAATCTCAGACTCCGTCTCACTTCCGTCTCAAGTGTCGCGCTTTTTTTTACTCCACGCGTTTCCATGGTGACTCCGGAAATCTGCGATCTATTGAGAATGTCTTTATGTACCGTGCATTAACCCAGGGTTACCAAGTCGAGCGTAATTACGCCAACTCATATCCGGTCTTCTGGTACCGACATACCCAGAGTAAGCAAGTTCAGGCAGATATTAGCCAGAGTTCAGGCTTAAAGTCAGGGTAGTTTAAACGGGCCTTCTGGAATACCCCCCTGCTCCCCTTCAGAATGTTGACGTTTTGTTGACTTGGTGTTTTCCTTAAACCCCGCCCCCTACCTGGCCTGCAGTGCTCTGCCTGGGGTTGTGCGGGGCACGGTCCTGGAAGCCGTGGTTCCTGTCCGGGTTCCTGGAGCTGTCCAGGTAAAGGCCGCCTTCCCCCGTCAGTTTTTGAGGGCTGGATTCCTGGCTCCGTGGCTAAAGGGGCGGAGCTCTGAATCTCTGTGAGCAGCGGGTCTCCCTCTGTTCTCATTTCTGTTGAACTGAGCTCTCTGCAGCAGAAAGACGGCGCACAGTCCTGCCGTCTTGATGCCATGGCGAGCTGACGTGGTGCTTGCTTCTGCAGCTTCGGCGTCCTGAGCGACGTGAAGTTTCAGAACGGATGGGAGAGGGCCGAGATGAGGAGGCGGGCTTTCCTGCTGCTGTACTATCTGCTGCGCTCCCCCTTCTATGACAAATACTCCCAGTGAGTGTCGCCTCCATCAGGAGACCCTCAGAACGGTTCTCAGCCTGACACACAGGGATTCCCCCACATGCCCCCCATCCTAAAAGCACAGCCTCCTGACTGCCAGCAGTGTTACGGCGTCCTCTGTAGGACATTTCTTCCCCCGAAAGACCAACCACTGCATGAACGCCTTTGGGGTCCAGAGGACACTGGCAAAGCTAATGTGAAGGGGGGGGGGTGACAAATCAAAGCATAAGACTCTTTTTTCTGGTAGTCGGGGGGATTTTAGCTGCAGTGATGTGTGAAGTATAGTTTCTACATTTAAAGACATAACCCAGAATCTTGGTTTGGAGCCTGGCTCCACCTGGACGTGGGGGGGGGCTTCTTAACTGTGTTCCTTCTCCTGCAGGGAGAAGATTCTCTTCCTGCTCAGACTTCTGGCTGAACACGTTCCAGGAATTGGACTTGTTGCACGTGAGTACCAAGAGTCATTTATGAGCATCAACTTTTGAAGAGCTGTAACCCTTGTGCTATCCTATGACCCCCCCCCTTCCATTGAGGTGTTCTCCCTACCATGACAAAGGTGGATAAAGGTGGAAAGATTTCATGTAATCCATGGACACCAGTGAAGATCACAAATCATTGAAGAAAAAAGGTTCAGAGCTCTGTCTAGTGGGTCTAGATGACCCCACCGTCTAGTGGGTCTAGGTGACCCCACCGTCTAGTGGGTCTAGGTGACCCCGCTGTCTAGTGGGTCTAGATGACCCCACTCCCAATGGTAAAGTGCCTAGGATAGAACAAGGGTTATTCCGTCTTTGATCCTGTGAATGACAGTTGGCTCCGTTCTGCATCCGGAAACGTTTGCAGCAGCTCTCAGTCTTTGCTGGGGGGTGAAGGCCAGCCATCATTGCTGGTAAATGGGACAATGATGGCTGGCCTTCACTACTGCAGAGCATCCTGTTAAGCAGCGACCTGCAGAGCATGACCCCCCCCCCCCCTGTGTGACTGCTGTTCCTGCAGGTCCTCTGATGGATTACCTCCCCACCTGGCAGAAGATCTACTTCTACAACTGGGGCTGAGCGGCGCTGCAGACCTTCAGCTTCATCTGGACTCAGGCAGAACCTGGATCTGGGACGCCTCCAGACCTGGAGGCTGGCTGCTCTGTGGGTGGAGTCTGGTCTACGTCATGCAGACCGCCGCCGGATTTGGACTTTAGTGGCGGCGATGCGAGACGCCAAACCACAGCAGACGATGGTGAAGAAGATCAAGGAGTGAAGAACACAAACTGACTTCTGAATCCATTTATTTTTGTAGCCTACAAATAAATACTTTCATTGTTGGGCTCTGCTTGCTGGAGGCTTTCTGAGGGGGGGGGTCAGACCTCATCAGGTCTGCCATTACCAGGGAGGGGGCGGTCTGAACATGCTGGAGCCATGTTTTCATGGTGGACAGCTGTTTTGGGATGGTTCTGGTGCTGCTTCACCACCAGATCCGGGTCATGGACCAATTCCTAAATTGGGACTCTGGGTCAAACTTATGGTTCCAGTGATGTAAACTGAAGGGGGGTGGGGGTCTTATTCAGGGATACATTGAAGCCAGTTCCTACCAGGCCAGTGAAGCGGTTTCAGCGTCTGATGGGCCGACAGGAAGCCATCGGTTCTGCTGAGAATCCAGATTCCAGCTGATCACAGGAGCCGGGTTTGAATCTGGATCCGCGCTCACATGACCTGCTGTTCTGAAGGTCACCACTGAACCGCTGATGCAGGAGTCCAAATCAACACAGAGTTCTGAAGAAGAGAACCTAGAAGGAGCTCTCATTTTGAAAATCTCAGACCAACGGGACGTCCCAGCAGAAGTTTTGTCCTCTGATGGTTTCACTCAGGAAAATAAAGTTCAGTCTGACGAGGGCGGAGTCTGCTCCTGGATCTGATGCTACTCTTCCCTCCAGTACACGCGGGCCAATCAGGAGGCCGCTGGATGGCCTGGGGGCGTGTCCTCCCTCGAGGGGGGGGCTGCCACTCAGTAGGAGCCGTAGCGATCCTGAAAAAGAGGAGAGAGTTTGAGCAAACAGCAGCCGTCAGGGACCGGCGGCGTCTGCAGTCTCACCTGGATGGTGTTCATCACGCCGTTCGCCAGGACAGCCATCTTCCCCGCCACGGTTTTCACCCCTTGTTTGAACTGAGCCATGTCTGGCCCTGCGGGGAGCACGCCGTCGTAGCCGGACGTCCTCCCTGACAGGAGGAGCGGGAAGAGCGTCAGCACAAACGGCCCCCTCGTTTTTCCCACAGAGCATCAGAACAGCTCACCTTTCTGCTCGCCGTCTTCTCCAAACAGGTCGGCGGAGCTGATGGCGGTGCTGCCAGACAGACTCTCCAGCCGGGTTTTGGCCTCATACTGCAGAGAAGACAGAGTCAGCGCGCAGCAGCGGCAGCTGGACCGGACCGGACCGGACCTCCCTGCTGCTCCTCACCTCGGCGCTGCTCTCACGACCAAAGAACATGTCCGAGGAGATGGCCTTGGCGTTGGCAAACTTCTGCCGGGCCTTGCTGGACTCGGACCCAGGAGCGGACGCCTCGGCTTTTCTCCGGCTCGGAAGCCTGGAACAGAGCGCAGACATCAGAACTGAGCGGTCCGGAGAGCAGCGGGCCGGGTCCCGGCTGAGGTACCTCTCTCCAACGGGCTGAATACTTGAAATGGTGACCTCCTCTTTGGGGTCCTCCTTCTCCAGGGCCCAGGAGGCGGCGAACGAGGCCGTTCCTCCCTCAGAGTCCCAGCGGGATCCGAAGGCGTCTCCCACCGTGAACGGGTTGTCCTTGTACCTGAGCAGAGGACAGGCGTGACTGAGGCTCTGAGGTCCGGACCTCCGTTCAGGAGGTTCTGCTGTCATCCAACATACTTTGGGGGTCCGGAGGTGAAGCCCGGCTCATCGAACATGTCCAGTTTGGAGCGAGAGGAGGACTTGGCTCCAACAGGGGTTTCCTGCTCAATCACCTGCATCTCTGATGTCACGGAGTGAGACACGGCGCTGAAAGCAGAGGCCACACCCCTGACTACACTCAGCCCGTCCTGCTGCCGGCTCCAAAACGGGCCAGAACCTACCTCCTGTTGCCGAAGCCCATGCCCAGCCGCTCCGCCTGCTCCCTCTTCTTCCCCTCCAGGTTCTGGAGCTTCCTGTCCTCCATTTTGCGGTCGATCTCCAGCTCTTTGTAGGCCAGGCGCATGGAGGTGACTCTGCAGCAGAGACGCAGCGTCAGGAGGGGGAACCGCTCTGAGGACGGACGGGTGCTGGGCGGGTTTCTTACATGGACTCCTCGGCTTGTTTCTTGGCCACAGCGGCCTGCTCCTCCCTCAGCTTCTCCGCCACCTGAGCCTGCTTCTCCACCTCAGAGAAGCTCTTACTGCTCACCTTCTGGGCGCCCAGACCCTTCTTTGCCCCGAGCTGCATGGGGGGGGAGGGAGGGGCGTTAGCTGGACCGGTTCTGAGGGATGCTTCTCTGAATACCCCATCCGACCACGAGCAGAGTCTACACCTGTGAGGGGTGGGGCATTAGTCATGTGACACTCACCCCTTTCTTGGCAGCCATGGGCTTCTTCTTTCCAATGATGGAGGACTTCACATCTGCAAGACAGGAGTTCTGTGAACTCTGAAAGCATCAAACAGTCATCAAGCTGCTGACGCTCAGCGTCTGACCTCTGTTCAAACCCACATGTTCCAGCGTTCACCTCCAAAAGCTGCAGCTCTGAGGTCCGGTCAGCTTCGCTTTCAGCTGCAACCTTCACAGAAACATCTGAACCTTTCAACTAGTGAAGGGTTCCGTTTGGGTTTTATTCCAAACCGGTACCTCTGAAAAGGTTCTAGTCTCACATTGCTGCTTCAAACCAGAAACCGTTCCATTTCTTTTAGAAACATGGAACATGTGATGAAGCTGAACAGGATGAAGGAGAGCGCTGGAATGTGTCCAAGATGCTGCGTTTCATGCTTTCCTCTGTGGGAGTCGATGTCCGCTCATCACCATGACAACGGCCTCTTCTCCAGAGCCTTGTACACGCCGCTGATGCCTAAGGTTTCTGAATATTAAAGTCTTTGGTACCGGTACCAACTCTGTGTCAAGTTTCAGTCCCATCACTGGTTTCCTTTCCTGTGGCGCTGCAGCCGCTGAGCAAAGCCGGCGTTCTGACAACACGTGCCAACCAGCAAACACCCCCCATCCCAGCCGTGCACGGGCTGCCCACACGTGCACGGGCTGCCCACACGTGCACCGGCTGCGCACTCGTGCACCGGCTGCCCACACGTGCACGGGCTGCGCATACAGGCACCAGCAAACACCCCCCATCCCAGCCGAGCTGTTAGGAGGGGCCGCGTGAAGCGTGCATGGGCTGCCCACACGTGCACCGGCTGCGCACACGTGCACCGGCTGCGCACACGTGCACCGGCTGCGCACACGTGCACAGGCTGCGCACTCGTGCACCGGCTGCGCACTCGTGCACCGGCTGCGCACTCGTGCACCGGCTGCGCACACGTGCATCACCTGTGGGTGCCCAGTCCCCCCCTGGTGACAAACGCATGGAGGCCTCATCTGCATGAGACAAGGAGCCACAGACACTCAGCCTCTGTGAGACCCGATCATGCGTGTTCTCAGAACCGCTGCAGTCCAACAGTCGGGGGCTGCCGGTCACTTTGGGTTT
Source organism: Oryzias sinensis (assembly GCA_037389245.1). Lineage (NCBI taxonomy): Eukaryota > Metazoa > Chordata > Actinopteri > Beloniformes > Adrianichthyidae > Oryzias > Oryzias sinensis. The sequence continues at coordinate 1,345,455 of CM074489.1, forward strand.
AGGTTCTGCTTCCTTTTCTCAGCTCTGAGCTCAGACTGTCTGCAGACTATGGAGAATCATCTGGAGCTGTTCTTTAAAGACCATACTAACAACAAAATGCAGATTAAAGGTAGAATAAACGGATAAAGTCCAAACCTAGTAAAGAAATTAGGCAACAATGACCAGAACGGGGAGAAGTGATCAGTCAGCTGCAAACCACTGAAGTAAACAACCAACAGGGTTTCTGATTCTGGCTAAACGCTGCATCACAGTAGAAAGAGCGCCGGGAACTCTTTAGAAACAGATGAATAGATGACCGGACTGGGTCTGTCCGGCTGGAACCACAGTCCAGCCTCTGACCCAGGTGACCCCGGTCAACGAGCGCTCCGACGGCGTTTCTCACCCAGGGAAGCTTTGGGCGACGTGCTCAGCCCGTCGATGCTGGGCCCTTCCTCCGGCTCTGCAGACAAGCAGAACAGACATCTTCAGGACTCTGGGGTCTGCTCATCTGTGACTGACAGATCAAAGGTCTGCAATGGTCTTTAGAGCATGTAGGCTGTGGAAGTTTGTCTGCTTCTTTTGGACAGAATCAGGCTTTCAGTAGAGAGTTCTCCTTGTTTAAGTGTTGGAGAATTTCAGAAAGACACGACAAACTCTTTTCAGACGTGATGCTGTGAAAGCTTCATGACTCTTACGTCCATCATCCTGGGATTTGGACGAGGCGTCCAGCAGCTGGGGGGTGGGGGCTCCTCCGTTCTGCTCTTTCTCAGCAGGGGGCGCTATGTTCCAGTCAGCCTGTAAAAGACAGAAGCTTCTTCCCATCAGTCTGCTTGGCTCCAAGCTTGAAGGTGGGATTAAGCCCCCCCCCCGCAGATCACATGACATCTACAGCTTTTGAGGCAACGAATCTTCTCAGCAGACAACATTGGGCTGAACTTCAGGGCATCTTTTTACCCTGGGGAGGGAAGAAGCCCCTGGCTGTGCCGGCCTAAACCTCCCCTCTGCAGCAGAGAGGATCCAGCAGGAATCCACTCAGAGCCGCTCTGCTGCTCTGCTGCTGCTGTTCTAGAGCTTCAAACCTCTGAGGACCGCCTCATCCTGCTGCCAAAGTGTCAATGCTCTGACGGTGGGGGGGGGGATAACAGTAACAGGAAAATGCGTCTACGTCCACTAAAGCATTTCACGGTCAGAGCGTCTTTAGACACGGCTGCTGCCGTTTCTTTACCCATAATTCCACCTGCCTGACTGCTGCGTTCGCCTCTTCCATCCCTGAAACCATGAATATCCCCCCACCACCATGTTAGCAGATGAAACCTTGCTGACATTCCCACACTAAAGACTCAACAGTCCTTGGCTGAGGAGGATCCTTCAACCGATCGGCTGCTCTGACCCTGAAACAGAGATCCGGCTACGTTCACACAAGAACGGGTTCTCCTTTTGATTAAACTCGTGTGGTTTGGAGCGGTTCCTGCGATGCCGCCATGTTGTGTTCAGCGTGTCTGCGGTGCAGACAACAGCTGTGACAGATGAGGCTGTGGTATCCCATCATCCTCTGCAGTATCCCATCATCCTCTGCTGCTTTGATGCAGAAGGAAAGTGGGTCATGGGTAACTGGCGTCACTCTCACTCCCCTTTGTGGCTGAAGGCTCAGCGTTCAGAAATGTCAGGCTGCGATGCCCTGATTCAAGCATTCGTTTTCATCCCAAATGGTTCTCATGACAGTCCCACCTCCGTGCAGCACTGCAGTGGTAAAGGTTTCCTCTGGAAAGAGCAAAGACTGAGCCGTCATGGAAAAAGACCTGGATATAACATCACAGATTGGTTTCTATAAAAGGAACCTCAGAAATCAGAGATTGGGTCTCCACTGAAGTGAGTGTCAGCTGCAGGACCAGCAGACTAAAACAGGTTAAAGTGGAATTACAGGTTCCCAGCGTTCCCAGCGTTAGACGAGGCAGATCTAATCCCAAACCCAGACTAATCTGCAGGAACATTCAGAAATGTAAAGCTACGCCTGGATTTAACAGCCATCTAAGTGACTTTATGCAATGAAAGGTGCAGAAACCTGCGTGTGCTCGGCGAAAAAGTCTGAGTCTCTCTTGTCGGGAGTCGGGGGGGGTCCTCCTGCAGGAGAATCGATCCACAGCTGCAGAGGAGAGCAGACTCATTAAACAACAATAATCATGTGATCGTGTGTCAGAACAGGTTGATATCTGACTCTAAGGAGAACTTTGAGCTGAAAGCCTCTGACAGTCGCTGTGTGGGACGGCCTCCATCTGTGAGCTGAACGCTGGCGTGAGCTTCTGGAGGACAGAATCTGTAGAAAACCATCTTCATCTTTCACTCCACAGGACTGTCTGAAGGAGGGGGACTGCAGGTCCTCATAAAAACATCCCTTTGGTAGGAAAAGGGTTTGTTCCACAGCGGCATGGGGCTTTGCTCGGTTTAGGATTCTATTAGTCAGAGTAATCCAGTATTTGACGGAGAAAACCCAGTCAGACCGTTTAACACCTGCTTTCATGCTCTGATGAGCCGTTTCTGTTACAGCTGCAGTCGCACTGTTTCAGTGTTACGTCAATGTGCAGACGGGACCAGAGCTGCTGGAAGTTAGGGTGTGTTTTTCCTGCTCGGTCTCATGCAGGTCAAAGGTCATGGAGGTGAAGCTGAAAGCCTTTAGGGTCAGTGAGAGTGTGATCATCAACCAACGCTCGCCACTCAGGCTCACCTCTGTTCCGTACTTGGACAGAGCAGCGTTCGCCAGCTGCCGGATCTTCTCCCTGTACATCTGGGCCGCGCGGCTGTTGTACTTGGCGTTGGTGTCCTTTGTGGAGCAGCCATGCTGGCGGAAGAAAGCCATCTGACGGAAAAGGAAAAATGAATCAAACGACCCGTACAACATATAAGCAATGGAGCAGCCAGAACACCACCAACTCACCGCGTTAGCGTTCCCTCCAACCTGCATGCAGCGCAGCTGGAACCAGTTCCAGTTGGAGTCCAACTCCGTTGATCTGAGGAGAAGACGGACAGCAGGTCAACGCGGGGCGTGATCGGCCGTAATCTGATCACTGAAAAGGTTGGGGTGTGCACCGCCCCCACAACACCCTCACGCCTGTCGATGATGATGATGATGCATCACCTGATGAAGCTGAGGTGAACGCCCAGCGAGCGGTGGATTCCAGAGCAGTCGATGCACAGGAACACGCCGTGTGAAATGCTGGCCCAGCTGGGGTTTTTGGCAGCGCAGTCGAAACACGCCTGAAACCAAACACCCAATCGGGTCAAGTCACAGATGACATCACCATGGCAACTGGAACGGCCAGGACCTCCCAACGTAGTAACTATAGTAACTACCACAAACAACATGATGATGACCAGAAGATTTGACATAACATTGTAGGAATTTGCTTCATGAAATAGAAGTAGATTTCTGTTTCTGGGAATACGGGGCCTTCAGGTGTTTCTCTGTCAGGTAACCTGATCTGCTCAGCTGGAAGCTTCTTCACCCGTCATTGCCCCTCATTTGTGCCAGATGCCCTCTTATTTTATGGGGACCGGCACACACTCAAAGGGTCTGGCCCAAGAACCCACACTGCATGAAGCTCATCGCGCTCTGGGAATCGAACCCTGATTTCCCAATCCTGCACTTACGTGAGGCACCGGTGAACACTATTGAACATGTCAGGATTGTTTATGGCATAGAAGGGGGGGTTCTAGATGAAGATGGAAGCATTTCAGATGCAGAATGCGCCCCTCCAGTCTGTCGTCACAGCAAGGAAAACGGTGAGGGTTCCCTTGTCTCGCCGTTTGCTGGTTCATTAAATCAGCACAGTGGTTCACGCTGTGAGCTGATTGGCTCTGCTGTGCCGTGTCTCTGGTACAGAATGCATTCTGTTTTTGCCACATTTACATAAATCTTTGTTTCATTCTGTAAAATCACATCTGTAGACGGCGGCAGTCCGGCGGGGAGGACGTCATTCCTAAATCAGGTGACAGCAGCAGGGGCGTCCAGGGTCAATGTTGGGTCAATATGAAGCCACGGGGGGGTGGCCGCGTCTCTGATCAGACATTGACCGGGGCAACGGTCCCTGCGAGGTTGAGCAATGGCTCACATTCTCAGCACACAGAAGAGAATTACACACAATTATACGATTTACATGAAAAACAAAGTTACAGTTTCAAACGAGTTCATCCTTCTTGTTTCAGATGCAAATATCACGGGTTGTGCCTGCCCGATTTACGTGAGCTCTTCTGAAAACAAGGAGAAAGGTTCAGCCTCAACTTGGACACCCTCCCATCAGTCAATTATCTGCCTTCCTGCCCCCCACCTGCCAATGCACCACATGTCCCCGGGCAGCCACTGCCCCCTGTCCAAACACCGTCCGGTCAGCATTCAATGTGAACCCTTCCTTAAACTGTAATACTAATGCCGCCGCACCTCCTGCTGAATTCACTAACTGGCAGAAGGTGACCGCGGTGGAATTTTGGCGTATGAGACCGTAAAAAACCCACTCTAAACAAAAACTTGATTCTGGTTCTGCAGCATTTTTCTGATGATGGAGGACGTATATAAAGAAAATTAAGAGCAAAACTGCATTTCTGAGTATTCCTTTGTTCAAATTATTGTAAATCAAGAGCAGATGGAAAAATTCAGCTAAAAAAACTTGTAGCAGTGATGTAGGAGCTACAGTGGGCGGGGCACAAACTCCCAACTCTGCCCCTTTCTGATCCTCCACCTGCAGACCAACAGATCCATGAAGGTCTCTGTTTTCCTGGTCTGAGCTGGAATCTGGATCAGAACTGGACGGATGGATGGATCTGATGTCGCTGCTGTCTTTGTTGCACCGCTAATGTTGGGTTGGGGTGTGAGGCTGTAAGCTAGCAGGAGAGCGCGTTAAAGGGATGATGGGAAATGAGGGCAGGCTTACTACACACCAACAGCCCCCCCCACATTTGCTGCAGTGGAGCGGCTCAGTGACCACGGCCCCCCAGTGCATGCTGGGAGCAGCTGCTGAGTGGACACAAAAGGACGCCTCTGAACAACAAATTCACCGCCATAGACCCCCTCAAAGGTTCTGTTAACACCAAGGGGTTTCACGGCATTCAGCTGAGGGCAAACACCTGAGTCTAGCACGAACAGGTTTGAGGTCAACAGTCAGCGGGGACAAACACGCCAGCAGCCGGTCTGCATCCCGTCAGTCCGCATGTCTGAAGCCATTTAAGAATCCATTCAACTTCCTGTAAATGTGAAGAAGCAGCTGTGGAATGTCCTCGATCATTCAGAAACTATACCGCTGACATGTCATCAAGGAACACCAGCTAATTAAGTTCTTCATTTTTAAATCCATGACCCACTTACAGCTTTTAATAAACGAAAGCAAACCAGCAAAGTTCCTGTCGTCCCTCCGTTTTCACAAATGATGATTAGTAACTAAGTAATTAGTGGTTTTTCTGCTCCCTGACTCATTTCCTTCCATCGGTTTGGTTTGGTTTCCTATCTTCCTGTTGGTCAGGGACTTGTAGTTTTTGGAACGATTGAACTCATTTTGAATGGATGGAAAGGTTCACATTTACTGTGAGTTTGACGGCATTGAACAGTTTAATTCTTTTCTTTTTGTTACCATGATTAAAACCTTTTGTTCATAACATCTTTAGTGAACTTCAGCTGATGTCAGACACCAACGTTCACTCATTCATGACATCACAGTTAAGCTGATTGACTGCAGTTCAGGACAGGAACAGCCTGCTGGTGGGGGTTTGATTCCCGTCTGTGTCTAACCATTTAGGTCATAAATATGAGTAAAATTCATCTCCACCTTTATAAATGCATGTGTAGCTTCATATAACTGGTTTGTATAAGAAAATAATAAAATACAGTGAGAGAATTTCACTGAGTGTTTTCTGGTTTACAGCCTTTTTCGGAGTAACTGTGTGTCTTTAAAGTCCAAAAAAAAACGTTAAAACTGAGTAAAACCTGAAAGAATTCCACTTCCTTCCAGGATATAAACTGCTGACATTCAGTACAGAAATGTCGGCATGAAGAGAGAAGAAGGTGAGAACGTCATTCTGTCATATTATAACAGCATCAGGAATGTAACCTTGATTAGATTCACACCAGGAATAAATGTCTACAGAGTTCCCGTTTAATTAAAACTAACATTTAGGGAGCGACATCAAATAGTTCAGTCTTCATTCTCCAAAAGAAAAATAAACATGTCTAAGTTAAAAACTAGGCTAAGTTTTCTTTCCAGCACACGTCACTAAACCCACACCAGGAGATTAATTCTGAGAATCATCATCTAGTGATAGCTAGAAATATCTCATTAAACTGTACAGCTTCAGCTAAATCCACGGCGGAAGCCTGAAGCCGCTCTGGCTAACCGGCTAGCTTACCGTAGACGTGAACGGTTGACGTGGCTATACGTTAATATTGCTTTACTGTCAGGCTAGAAGCCTTTAGCTCAGGGATAAGCAGGCAATGGGAGCCAGCTCAGCGGTCGTGGAACAGCAGAGCAGGGCCGGGCCGGGCCGGGCCGGGCCGGACTATGATCGGAAAAAACAGCTACTAGCATCGAGCTAATGTTTCCTACCCGGAAATGTCAAACAAACCACCGCGAGCGCCTCACAAGCAGACAAAGTCACACAAAACAAGCGTTAGCGTCGTGTACGGTTACCTTGTTTGTGGGAATCGACCTTAATCGCTTGAAAATGGTAAGAATTTCGGTCTTATTTGGTTCGGTAGCCATCTTGCCCCTCTGACGATTGGTGTGCGCTGACGCGCCTACGGAACGCCGCGCGCCCAAACTTCAGGAAAAAGCGAACACTACGACGAAGTTTTAGGGCCACGGTGAGGGGAAAATTTTCTGGCCAACGTGACGATTTTTTCTTGACACAAAGTTTCGAGAAAAAACTCGTCGTGTCGAGATTAAAGTCTAAATAAAGTTTCGAGATTAAAGTCGCAATGTTGCCAGTCTTTCGGGAGTATTCAGTGTTATGTTATCTCGGCAATGTAAGAGATAAAACTCGTAAATTTAGGAGAAAAAACTCATACATTGACAAAATTTTAAGTCGTAAATTTACGAGAAAAAAACTTGTAAATTTACGAGATTCAAGTGGAAGTGAGCATGCAGAGCAGCAGATGAATGACAGGCAGCAACAGAGCAGACCGACTAAACTTGGTGGAACAGGTGATCTGAATGTATTGATAACGTTCCAAATGTCTGGAAGCTCATTAGTTTGATTAATTAAAGTTTTATTCCATGATGGTTGGTTTTGCAGGATCTTTGCAGCTCGAAGCCGTGGGTTTCCCTGCAGCTTTCCACTTCAATCCTTTCAAAGACCTGGGGCCTCATTTATAAACGTTGCGTCCGCACAAAAGAAGGCGTACGCCACTCTCTACGCAATAGTTGAGATTTATAAAAAGCAAACTTGAGGGGAAAATGTGCGGTCCTCCACGCTCTGACCCAGGCGTACGCACAAAAACGGGTGAAATGAGAAACGGCGACACCGTCGGCAGATGGAAGAAACACGTGAAAGTGACAGTGTGTGCCAAATCGTGCTGGCATGTGCTGTGCTACACAATGTGGCACAGCTTAAAAACGTGCCTCTACCCCCTGGCGCCGACTGCTGTGTTGGCCCCGACCCTGAACCCCATCCCCACGCATTTGAGCCAAATGCTGCTGCTGTGCGCCAGCGTTTGGAAGTGATGCGTCGCTTGTAAAGAACAACAAAAGGTGTGGAAGAAATTATTTATTTAAGAATTCCCTCATCGTGCAGTTTATTTCAGTCAGAGCGGTCTTGATTCCGTCCAACTCCTTGGCCACCTCTCTGATTGAACTACTGACTTCCCTCTGCATTTCAAGGACTGCATCGGTGAGGACACGTCCACTGCTGGAGGGTTGAGAGCCGCGTGCCGTGGAGACGCTGGGTCCAGACGGCTGCTGCAACATCGCCTGGCCTTCTGAGACACCCAGCAACTAAGTGGGGTATTCTATATTAATAATCTGTAATTGGCATGTGTACCGCCCATGTGACGGCTACATTCATTTGAATTATTTCTCTTACCTGTGTCACCAGTGCGCCTAGGCGCGTCAGGCGCGTCCCCTCCGCCTCAGTCAGGTGACTGAGGGGGAGGGTGCTCCTGGCTGCAGCCTGCAGGAACTGCACAACATAGTGGAATGCTGGAATGCTGAGGAATGTGAACCAGCTGTGGAATGTTAACCCCGCCCACATTGAGCCTGTCTTCTTCTTTGGTTTTACAAGTTTCCATGTGCAATATTGCCACCTACGGTTTTTCGCGGAGTTTTCCTCACGTGAAGAGGAATATCAGTTTTAGTTTAGTCTGTTTTATTTAAGTTTAGTATTTTCCCTATGCATTCTTTGTATTCATGATCCATTTTTCATTGTTTTCATTCGCATTAAATAAAAATATTTAATTGAATTAGAATTTATCAGTGATTCCTGTCTTCTTATACTTTTACAAGTTTCCATGTGTGCATGTATTAGGGGAGTTGTAATACATTCTCATAAACCTCACTGACTCAAAAAATAACTCATTGGATAGAACTCAATTTAATTGTGGGCAGGATTTCATCAATAAATATAGTATACCTCAAAATTCTTATATAGCGAAATATATAATTGAGTTTGTATGGAACTCAATTTTATCAAGAAAGACAAAGGAAAAAAATCATGCAACAAAAGTCTTAAACCAGATTTGATCTCAGAACCTCTGCATGTTGAATCCACTAACTAACCTGCTGAGCTAACAGTTCTGTGATATAGCAATGCCGCCGGTATAAACAAATAGATTCATTATTTCCATAAATGAGGCTCGTCGTGTATCGTCTTATTAGGAGAAGCCGAGTTGAAACGATTTCATGCCACAGTTTCGTATGTTCATTGGAAAAACAATAGTTTTCCACTTTTGAAAAGTCCGAAGGATTTAAAGGACTTAAAAGCCATACCAGCAAAGAATAAAGAAACAGAAAGCAGCATTCAGCAACATGCCCTTGCATGAACTCAATTATTTTTGGATTAATGGAGTTATAGAAACTATTAATACACTATATTGGGTCAATTAAAGTAGATGCATTCTTTTAAAATAAATATTTTAAATAAAACAAGCATAATTTTATTGTGTACATGAAAGAGGGCTTGAATCATTTTTTTTTAAAGCTTATTTTTTCCATTCAATTTTGCCTCCCTCTGGTCTCTCTTCCTCCTTACAATTCACAATGACACAAAATGTGCTCACTGATTCTTCCCTTTCCTGCAATGACAACTGCACTGATGAAAATTGAATCAAATACGACTCAATATTAGGCGGGGTTAACATTCACAGCGTGTTCTTCACATTCCTCAAGCGTTCAGCATTCCACTATGTTGACCAATTCTGGGCTGCAGCAAGGCTTACTCCAGGGGGACGCCGATAAGCGGACTTAATAGGGATTCCCCCAATAGCCGCCAGTCTCTCATCAAGAGGAGTCCGCTCGGTGTCCCTGTCCCCCACCCGTGGCAAACCTCTGCTGATGCTGGCGCTAGACGTTTTTTGCCTCGACGTGTCGATCATTTTCTTTCATTTCTTTTTATTTCGGCCACGGTCTGAGGTTGTGAAGCTGGCGTTCTGGCGTCTGCCGCCGTTTGCCCATCCGTGCCTTTTTGGCATTAGTAATGCCCTGTGCCCTCCAGACACTTTTCTCCTCTTTTCCCACCTCGCCAGCGATAACTTCTACTTCACATTGAGTGAAGTTACGTTTTTTTGATTTCCTCTCGGTGTTTGCCATGGTTTTCAATCAATGAATGTGTTGTGGGCGTTTCCGGACTATTTATGGACAAATATAGGCGTGTCATGAAGCATAAATGCTGCGCTGCATTTAGGAATTGGTTGTGATTTATTAAGGGAAGATCGTGGATGTGCGTGCGCGCGGTTTTATAAATCAAATATTTCTGTGCGTCGCCCGTCTATATTTCATCTATGCGCGCTTCTGACACAACACAGCCGTCTGTTCCACTCGGACATGCTTTATGGCCGCAGTTCTTCTCCATTTTAGATTCAGTTAGACTTTCTTAGCCAAACAATACCACAACTTTACCCTTATACAAACATGCAAACACATGCATGTTAACTTTGAATGGTTGAAATGGGTTTTAGGATTGACTTCGCCGTAACCCATGGCAACAAGTAGTCTTTTTTGGTGTAGACTTAGTATATACTACAAATGAGGTTATACAATTGAAGTTGACTTATTTTCTTCTTCTTTTTTTTGCTGTTGCTTTTTTTAACCTAAAAATGAACACAGGTCGTCATCATTGTCATTTTCATTATCGTACCATTATTGATATGTTTCATGCAGCAACACATGTAAATGAGTGGAAGTAAACTTTATTTATATGGCACCTATCACAGATAAAATCCCAAACTGCTTTACAGATAAACAGCAAATGATGGAAAAACACAAAAAGATTTAACAAGATATTTTTTAAAAAGAAGCATCTGATTCTTAAAAAACTGGACATAGTCTGTGGGTGAGCGATGCAGTTTCCTAGCTCTTTCAGTTGTGTAATGAGTCTTGTGACTTTAATGTGATTTCAAACAGAGAGGACCGAGAAGGAGCTAAGACTATCTTGATTAAAAAACAGATGGAAATATATTTACAGAAAATCTGGAATCAAATGTAGAATCAGTTCTAAAAAATTAATGGGTAACCAATGTAAAGAGATTATGAGAGAAATATAGTGTTGGTGATTCCTGATAAAAACCTCGCTGCTGCTGCATTTTTGTATGTGATCAGATGATATTTCCCAGCTAGAGATTTGAAGAAGCAGATCAAATAATGTGGAGCACCTGATGTGCTAGCTGCATTTTTTTAGGTAAATTTGACTTTATTTTTATTTTCTTTACATAATTAGTACATAAACTGTCTTTTAACAACAGAAACTAACCAACAAAAGAGAAAACCTGAAGAGTTGATTGCCGGTGTTTGGCGCACCTTAATGCCATCCATACTTTGAAACCTTTGTTTAGAAAACTGTTTGAGCTTGTGCCTAAAAAACAGCCGCTAAGCAATTGATTCATTTGGATCCTTTTCAAGCTGGTAAAGTGTGAATATAAAAGAGAAATCCTGCATCACGATGGACCATATTCACCTCACAACCTGCAGAGGTTTGGTACCACAGTTAGTGGCGGTGTCACCCAACAGACCAGCGCCTAAAAAGGGTTGACTGTCTTACACAACATGTTACTGAAAAACACGACTTTGGGACTATGATACGTTATATTAACTCACTTAATAACTATCTTAGGTTTAAGGTTCAGGATTTGTTTAAAACGAAAACACGGTTAAGATCAAACTGATGTTTTGAGCTTTCATCAATTCATGAATCCATTTCCTTTGACAGACTTTTAGAACTCCAGATCTGCTTTCAGTTTTTTCAGTTCAGTGTTTTTGTGTGTGAAATAAAACATCGCTTTGTTGGTATTTTATCAATAGTTATGTGAAAACTGTCTCACAGCCAAATCAAATGGATTTTAGGTAGACATTTGGGGAGAAGGATGTTCACTAAAAAGTAATGGAATTGCAGATGTACAGTATTTCAATAGTGAACTTCAAAAGTGGAAGTGGGTGGAATTGTTTTTTTTTAAATGACGTCCAGCCCTGTTTATTACTCTCGTCCTGGACCAACTCTCGTTGCCTGCAGTGTCGCCTGGACCTCCTGTAGGGTTCATGGTTCACAGTGAACCATTGGAAACAACCAACTCTGTTAGTACTGTCCCAAACACCTTCTCTGCAGCTCAGAAAGTGGAAAGGAGAACCTTGTGTGTCACGAAGGCCTATGGTGTAACAACAACAGAGAGGTTGGTGTTGTGAAGGTCTACCCAGCTGCAACCATTCCTTGCACACATGAAGGTTCTGACACGACTTCAACCGTCTGCCGGCTTAAAATCAAGTGGCAACATGGAATCCCGGATGTTGAGATCTTTAGATGTAAAACACAGTCAGCTGACGCCTTTTAACCACATCACAGCTTCAGGGCATGTCTGACTAATGGCTGACAACAGCCTAAAAGCTGTTTCTATCCAGGACTATCTCTGGTAAATAAGAGTCACAGTGACCAGAATCATGCAATTAAAGGACGCATGGAAAGATCAGCCGTGTTTGACTCCTCTGGAGTGGGATCTTCAAACAGTTTTCTTTTTCTAAAACTAATCTTGAGCCACATAGCATCTCAGAACTGAGGTTCAGAGTTCAGAGGAGGCCAAGAACAGTCCTAGAAAACAACACCCCAGGTCATCCTTCAGCACTAAGGTTCCACTTGTCATCTGCTGATCAACAGTCAACTTTGCAGGACTTCTTTGACCGGCGGCTTTGTTCCCTGACTATCCAGAACAGACTACAAGCAGACAATCTCCTCATGTCCATAAAGCCAACTAGAATCCTCCTGTGTGGGTTGGATCAGGATCAGATTAAAGTGTTGTCAGGAAAGGTTTTCTGAAAATGGACCGTGAAGAAATGCTGTCAGATCGTACCCAGTTTTCCAGACGCAAAAAAATAAAATTTGTTCCCATAAAAATATTTGGTTCCCAGGAAAAATATTCTGACAAACATTTATCCTGTTGTATTTGAATGCACCACAGTTACAGGGACAGGTTCATCGGTCGAGATGCATTATGGGATGCATTGTTCCTGATTGTCCCAGCACCAATTGGGGCATGCACATAAAGGAAAACAGTTTTCTCAACAAGTGTGAAAATGTCCGTAGCTTGGATGGAGAGCTTCCTCTGGTGGAGGTAGTGAGATGGTGTGGGGTTGTTTCTCCCTTCCTGGACGATGAGGCGTGTAATAATGCATCCCTTCGGAGGTCGTGTTATTGAGCATGAAGTCCCACGTCTCCACAGTCTGGGATCAAACCCTGTCTTCCAAGATGACAGTTGTTCCTTCAGCCTGCCGTTGCATCACTTTGCTGCTGTGCTGCCATTCAAGAGCAAATTCCATTGATGTTAATCTGGTTGGACCTGTTGTGGGGGAGCCGCCCCCTCCAGCTCTGACAGAAAGGTGACGGTGCAGACTTTGAAGGGAACATACCGAGGACGACAACATGGAGGCAGGCGCCGCTTTGCTGCTGCTGATCGCACTTTTGGGGACGAGTTCAGCCCAGTTCTACGGAGACAGCATCAACTTCCAGAAGCCTCGGGTGAATAAAGACGGAACAGTCCAGGTACGGTTCTTCATGAAAGAATTAGCAAGGCTTGATCAAGACAAAAGGTGATGAGTCACCTGCTGGGTTTCTGTTTACTGAGACTGTTTTCTCACACATCAGATGTGAAGAGGTGTTTAGCACCCCCCCATAGAGTCCAGTTCCTCTGTCTGTAAAACCTTTTTATGAAAAATTATTTAAAGCTGAAACAAAACAATAAGATGCTTTAAAGTCACAATGAAAAAATATCCATTAATGTTAAAGTAGATCTCTTTTCCTGTGGTCAACCCACCAACCTGAAGCCAGAGTTCCTCTTCATTCCGGTTTGACCTCACCCCTGCAGGTGACCTTCTACCACAGGCAGAACGGCAGAGGCCACTGCACCAACCAGTCGTCCCTCCGCTGTGTGGATGGAGCTTGTGTTGGCGTTGATGCGGTGCTGATCCAGGAGACAGACAGAACCAGTACTGGTCAGAACCGGTCCTGCCAGACCGAAGAGGCTTCAAGCGCCGTCTTTGCTGCCAATCAAACCTCTGTGGAGTTGAAGGGTAGCGCCGAACATGACCTTAGTCGGACTTTTTCCGCCCGTGAGCACTGAAGGACATAAAAAAGAAATAAAACATCAAAAGTCCATAAGAGTTTAGAAGATTTTGAAGTTCAGAAGAAACTGAAAATACATTTTTTTCGCTGTTGGGTTTTCCACATCTTAATTGATTTCAAAAGTACTTTAATATTCAGGATAAAAAGCGTTTTCTCTTCATCTGGTCAAAACTGTTTGATATTTATCTCTCTTTGTTGTTTATCTTTTTTAAATCTATCTTTAAACTTAATGAAGAAACAAACTTAGTGAATTATGAGACGTTAAGAAGTCCAAAATGTGCCTCATTTGTATTCTTCTTATCATTGAAGAAATTTAAAAGCCAAAAACATGAAGTGGTGGTTTCTTCTTACATAATGTAATTACTGTTACATTACCTAAAGTAATTACCTGGTTGAACACTTTTTTGAAGAAATGGTCCAGATGTGGGTCTTCTAAATCTTTGAATTTTCTTGTTTTTCTCAAAACTCCAAGTTCAAACTCCTCCCAAACTCAGAGGAAGAATTGGTTGAAGAATGGCCGAGTTTAGTCCCTTTTTTCTTCTTTAGAGTTTTTGAAGAGTTTGCTTTTCTGATTCATCCTGACTCTGATTTCAAATGCAAACATTTAGAAATAGAAGAACAGAATTATAGTTCCTTCAAGCAATGATCTGAGTAAAAGATCCCTCCTGTCCTCCTGGATGAAACAATTTATTCTGAAGCAACAGGCGGTTTTGACTGGAAATGAAGTCGATTAAGTGGTAATCTCTGAACCAACATCGACCGCCAATATGCGTGATTAATACCAAGAAATTGCTATTGCATTTTTAGACAGACTGTTTAACAGTGAACAGAGATTGGGACTAGCAGTTTGACTGACAGCAGGAACAAGAATCCTGCATTTTCTGTAGGTGGAGGTCAAAGCTCTGCTGGGGGGCATTTGGACTCTGAGGCTAGAAGTCTGCCATCCGCCTGATTGGCTGCAGACAAACATGTACATAACCAAAAGCATCAGTTTCTCTGCTGCTTTCCATGTGAACGGAGGGGAAGGATTGGTGCATAAATTAAACTCTTATCGCCGTTTGGGATCTCATCTGGTGTGAAACAAAATGCTCCACCGATCAATCTGCTTGCGATTTGGGCAGTGGCGTGTTTCATCACTGTGGGAGAACTGGTTCCATGCACCTCACTTAATGAGGAGGATTTGAACAATAGGAGAAAAAACCATATCATCTTCCTCCTGAAACATTTCTCTTTTTCTGTTAAAGACCCACTCCACAGAAAATGTGTTTCTAACATGTTCATATAGCATTTCTCTCATGACGGAGGTCATATAAGAAGAACATTAAGCACCCGGTCTCCAACATGCCTCCCTTCTTTCCTCTTCCTCTTTTCCATCTGGTCCAACAACATAAAAACAGAGAGACAAATGTAATCAATATCAATAAAAAGATTAGTCAGAATTTACAAAAGTTTATTCAATATATTTCCTGTGTCAGGCGATCCCAGAACCACTATTGTAAGAAGTAAAATATGTCCAACACAAGAGGCCTTCAGCTCTCATCTGTCTGCTCAGCTGTTGGACAGGTTAAAAAAAGAAAGAAATTAAGCTCAAAATTACATTTCTGAGTATTTATTTATTCAAATCGGGTCAGAGTCCAGCCAGGGGCAGGTCAGAGTCGGGTCAGAGGCGGGTCAGAGTCGGGTCAGAGTCGGGTCAAAGTTGGATAGGGGGTGGGTCACAGTTGGGTCAGAGTTGGTTCAGGGTTGGAACGGAGTCAGGTCAGAGTCAGGTCCGAGTCTGGTCAGAGTCGTGTCAGGGGCGGGTCAAAGTCAGATAGGGGGTGTGTCGGGGGGGTCTGGGTCTGGTCAGGGTCCAGTCAGAGTCGGGTCAGAGTCTGGTCAAAGTCGGATCAGGGTTGGGTCGGGGTCGGGTCTGGTTCTGGTGAGGGTTGGGTCAGATTCGTGTCAGAGTCTAGTCAGAGTCGTGTCAGCGTTGGGTCAGAGTCGAGTCAGGTTTGGGTCAGAGTGTGGTCATGTCGTGTCAGAGTCAGGTCAGAGTCTAAACAGAGTCAGGTCAGAGTGGGGTCATGTCGTGTCAGAGTCGGGTCAGGGTTGGGTCAGGAAGGGCATCTGCATAAACCTGAAAGCAGACGATGGCTCTGATTGGGTGGATTTGCTGTGTCAACTTCTGAGGGAGAAGCAGAAAGGAAAGTCCGGTTAGCATGATTCCACGGGGCTCAGACTGTAGACCAGGCCGCTGCTGTGACTCAGAAATGAGGAACTATTTCAATTACTGGAGTAAATATACTTGAGTGTATTTTGGTACTGGAGCCTGCCATATATTATACTTGCTGCTTTTGTTTGGTTATGATTGTGTTTGCATTCTTACAAAAATGGCTCAGTGGCCTGGTGGAGGAGTGTCTGTCCTGAGTCTGGAAGGTTGTGAGTTCAAACCCACAGCTGAGCTAAACCAAAGTCTCTAAAAATGGGACCCAATGCCTCCCAGCTTGACATTCGGCATTAAGGGATTGGACTGGGGGGTTAAACCACCAAATGGTTCCTGAGCGTACCTGTGTGCACGGCTTCCCGCTCCCCCAGGGGATGGGTCAAATGTGAAGAACAAATTTCATGACCTCAGGTTTACAGCTAATGGGACTTAAATGTTTTAGGAACAACAGATGAAAGTTACCTGTACTGATCTGTTTGTTCCTACTGTAAATGAACTAAACTCTCAATGAATGTCTAATTCTCCTGTTTTTAGGTAAAACCACAACCGAATGTGGGACAGACATTTAGATGGAGGTTCTTGTGTGTTTCAGTGTCTCAGGCTGCTGCTGGACAGCTAATGTTGAGGGAAAAACCAGCTGGACCACCCAGGCAGAGCTGGACCTGGGAACCCGATCGGACTCCCACGCCATCAACCGCTGCCCTGTGACCACCACGGTGTCCTCTCTACGGTACAACACAACCCTTTCTGAAAAATCCAAACATGCTCTGAAGTTATGCAGCAGCTTAAAGAAACTCCTCATGTTTCCTGGCAGAATTCCTCAGAACTGTTTCACCAGAGTCCGTCTCCTGGCACATGATCCAGACGGAGATAAAGTGAGGTGCCGCTTTGCTGATGGAGCCAGTGCCCCGACCAACATCACTCTGGATGAGGTAACGTCCCCCGTCAGACGACTGACCGACTGAGGGGGCTCCTCCTCATCCTCTGTATCTCCATCTGCTCCCAGGCTGCATGCACACTGCAAAGCACCGGCCAGGTCCAGGCTGGTGTGCACGTGTTTGAGGTGATGGTGGAGGACTTCTCCTCCAAAAACATCACTCTGACCTATAGAGATGGGACCTCTGCGGTTCGGACCGGCTCTGATGCAAACGCAGCGCCTCTTTGCAGTGTTAAGCTGCAGTTTGTCATTGAGGGTGAGTCTAGAGGAGCTGCTGACGATTCTATCCTAAAAAGACATGAAGATTTGGGAATGAGATGAAAATCTTTCAAAAACAAAATCCCTGTAAAACTCTGCCATCATGTTTAACAATTGAATCAGTGAGTTCAAGAGGGGCCCAAGTCCACAATTTTTTA
Source organism: Oryzias sinensis (assembly GCA_037389245.1). Taxonomy (NCBI): domain Eukaryota; kingdom Metazoa; phylum Chordata; class Actinopteri; order Beloniformes; family Adrianichthyidae; genus Oryzias; species Oryzias sinensis. The sequence goes on from CM074489.1 coordinate 1,362,784, forward strand.
TAATAGAGATATATATTCTATGGTCTTCAAGGGAAAAACTATCTGATTATGTGCAAAAGTCCCAAGTCTGTTGTAATGTATTGACTATGCTTGACAATTAAAATACATTAAGTGCTAAATTTCTGGACTTGGGCCTCTCTTGTGTGGGTTTAGCTTTATCCCGTGGATGGCAGCACTAGTTATCCAATATGGCAGCACCTCTGTTTAATTCAAGAAGGGCCCAAGTCCAGAGACTTTAGTTTGTCAGTCCTCTGAAATGATGGTGCTTCATATTGAAGCATTTGGAAGCTATGAACTGGAGCTAAATCTGGGGAAAGTATGAATCAATTGGTGGAGCCTCCCTTCAAGCTATGCAATTAAAATCATTTCCTGGAAAAACAAACCTCTTGGACTCTAGACCTCCTAGAAATCTACTCTGAATGAACATTGGGCTCATAAATCCCAGCTTTTCATGCTGCAGAGGCAGATCCACACAAAAAGAGAATAAGATGACAGAACCACCTCTCTAAATTCACCTGCTACATGCATGTGAATATGAGAATAGCAGCGGTACACTAAAAATAAAGGAAGGAAATCTAAAAGGAGGTTTTTGTGTCTTAAATCAGTCAACTGCCTTCATAAAGTGGCTGCTCAATTAAAAGCCCAAAGCTATTAAAGGTAATAAAAGCAAACGTCTTTGAAAAAATTCTGTGGGGAGAAAAGAGCCAAAGAGGAAACAGATGAGAAGTCTTTGACTTCAAAGAAGAATCCATTTACTATTTACAGACGGGACCAGAAGACGTCCTCCAGAAATGGATTTATTGAGACAATTGATCCCCTAAATGCAACCACTGACTCTCTCATGCCACAAATATGCTGCTAATAAGGTTGTGTTCACTGTGGATTTCTATTTATAATATTAATGTTAATATATAATTCTACACTATATGACCAAAAGTACTGGCTCAGCCATCCAGATGATCAGAATCAGGTGTCCTAATCACTTGGTCACTCAGACATGCAGACTTTCTAAAACCGTTTGTGAAAGAATGTGTCGTTCTCTGGGGTTCAGTGAATTCCAGCGTGGAACTGTCCTAGGACGGCACCTGTACAGCAGATCTAGTGGTGAAATGTCCTCGCTCCTAACTCTTCCACAGTCAGCTGTCAGCTCTATCAGAACAGTGGAAGGTTTGGGAACAACAGCAGCTCAGCCTCCAAGTGGTCGACCACGTAACCTGATGGAGAGGGGTCATGGATGCTGAAGGTCAAAGAGGTCAACGACTTTCTGCAGTCAGATGCTGCAGAGCTCCAGACGTCATGTGACCTTCAGATCAGTCCAAGTCCAGCACGCAGAGAGCTTCATGGGTTTCCATGGCGAGCAGCTGCATCCATCCACACATCACCAAGTGAATGCAAAGCGTGGATGCAGCGCTGGAAATCACGCCGCCACTGGACTCTAGAGCAGTGGACACGCCTTCTCTGGAGACATGGATCACACCGTTACATCTGGAAATCTGATGGACCAGTCTGGGTTTGGAGGTTGTCAGGACAACGGTACATTTGGGACGAGTGTGACATTTGGTGGAGGAGGAATCATGGTGTGGGCTTGGTTTTCAGGACTTGGCCCCTTAGTTCCAGTGAAAGGAACTCTGAATGCTTCAGGACACCAAAACATTCTGGACAATTCCATGATCCCAACCTGGAGGGAACAGTTTGGAGCGGCCCCTCCCCCTTCCAACATGACTGAGCAGCAGTGACCAAAGGTCAAAGGTCCATGAAGATATGGAGGACAGAGTCCTGACCTGAACCCCATAGAACACCTGTGGGAGGAGTTAGAGCAGAGACTGAGAGCCAGGCCTTCAGTGTGTGACCTCACCAATGACCTTTAGGAAGAAAGGTCAGGAACTCCTAGAAACACTCCTGAACCTTGAGGACAGCCTTTCCAGAAGAGTTGAAGCTGGAACAGCTGCAAAGGTGGACCACATCATGTAGAACTCTATGGGTCAGGAATGGGACGGAACTTCAGTTCACATGTTAGTCAAGGCCGGTGAGCCGAGACCTTTGGGAAAATAGTGTAGATCGTAGTATTTATCCATCACACTTTAATGGGTCCAACATAAAACTTAGAGCACAAAGAAAGTTTAAACCAGCTGCAGACGTTTTACAGAGAATTAATATTCCATAAAATAAAGTTTCTGATTTGTGGAAACTTGTGGAAGGGACATTTAGGAATCAGGCAGGCATAAAGAAAAATTCACAACGAATCAAGACTGACTAAAAAACAGATAAATGGATTTATTTTTTTATTATGATGGCATTCTATGAAAAAGACCTGGTAATGTTGCCTTCATTACATTTTTATAAATCAGAAACAAACTTCAACAAATCAACAACTTTGTTTCATTGAATCTTCATTATCTGTAAAATATCTGCAGACATTTTCTATTAAACTGCTTTCAGTGTGAATCATTTTAATATGAGAAACAGATTTTTGGAAACTAGAGCCTTACAATAAAATCAGACACCAACTTGGGCCTCGTACACACTGGTCTGTGTAAAGAAACCTGTCTGTTCCCTTAAAGGTTGGAGGCTTCTGCCTTAGAGAACAGGAATGTTTGAAGCTCTGTTTCAGAACAAGCTCTTCTTCTGCGTCGTTAACATTTTAAAGAGTTAAAGCTCCTCCCACAGCCACACAATCAGACTGACCAACGGCCCAAACCCAGAGGAAGCTAACGCCGGCTCTGCCTTTGGGTCAGAACATCCCAGCTTCTTTCTGCTCCACTGATCATTGGGCTCAGATTGAACTGAACAGACTGAAAACAGTGTTGAGAAGCTGCTGTTAATCATTTCAGCAGGATTTGAACTCATGAAAACCAAGATGAAAACAACTAAACTAACTCAAGGCCTTTGACACGGCGTTGAAGAGAAGATGAAAGCAGAGGCTGCACGCTAACCCAAAGCATTGAATGCTGCTGTGTTTGTCTTCCAGTCCTCCAAGCAGCGAGCTGTGGCACGCTGCCCACGTTTCTGTCCAGGACACCCTCACGTGGAGACATTCTTCACGCCGCTGTGGGCAAGGCCTTCCACCTTGTGGCAGAAGCAAAGGCTACATCTCAGTACAGACTTTGGATTTCTGACCAGCTCTTCCTCCGGCCCTGAAAGCACTGTACTGATAGCACTTTGTTTTGTAGGATCACAGACTTCCAGGTCAGCGGCCCCCTGAACATGAACAAAAGCGTCACTCTGGGCGCCCAGGCACAGCTGAGTCTGAACTGGACCCCTCAGAGCTCGGACCTCTATAGATTTGTCCCAGTCTGCTTCACTGCAGACACGCTGAACAACACGTGAGTGCTGCCGAACTCTCTTCAGCAAAGACACAACGTTCAGTCACACACATCTGAGCTGCTAGTTCAGCCTGAAGTTCATCTATCCCAGTATTTGCAGCTTCTGTATGCTGCAGCTCTTTCTCTACCTTTGTGAAGATCCCATTGGACAATCTTCCACATGGAAGTTGTTTGGTTTTTGAAAAATATTCAAGCTTATTCACTTTCATATTCATATTCAGTTTACCGTTCATTTCTGAACTGTAAAACTAGAGCTGTGACGGTGTGGGATTTTTGATCACTGCAGTGATGAACCAGCAGGGGGCGCGGTGTCGCGCTTAACCGCAGGCCCCCCCCCAAATCCCCCGGCGGCCGCGTCGGAAATAAACACATTTGCCATGGAGTATTCTTTATTAACAAATAACAGTAACATCTAACTAATACCTATCTAGCTAATGAACTAACTATATAGGTGTTTTACTTTAATTACTGTGTATGTGTGTCAGCGCGCTGCGTGTGTAGAAGGAAGGAGCGCACACACACACGTGTGTTGGGGGGGCGTGTTGATTCCTCTGCTCTCCAGCTGCATGTGAGCCTTCACCTGTGCTCTCTGGTACAGACATCTTCTCAGAATATTATGTATTGCCCAGTAATAAACAGACTGCAGACACTTTGTCACCTTTCTGGTAGGCGTGAAGCCTGACACCCATGAAGAACGCAGGGCAGGAGGCCTTTATTCATACAGACACGTAACGTTACGCTGCACAAAATAGTTCCCAAACAAAACATGTAGTGATATTCATGGAAATCTAACAGTGTGCGTTCATGTTTGGTGTTACGGAGTGAAGGAGAACAGTAATAACACACACACACACCCCAACACACAAAATCCTCCGACGGGCGGCCGTGTCGCGCACTCAAGAACGCACGCAGCTTGTAACGGAAATGAATACAGAACGCAGTGAATGTGTCGTGTTTCCCCGCCAGACAGAAACTTCTGTAGTGGAATGAGGATGTGTGTGTGCTGCTGAATCCGCGCGTGTGTGTGTGAGTAGAGTGAACCATGTGCTGCGTAGAGGGAGTGAGAGCTGCGCATAGCACAAGAGGTGAGAGAGGCGGTGCAGAGAGTGAAGGAGAACAGTAATAAAAGGTTTCCCCCAGAAACCCTTGCAGTCTGAACACAGGACTAGCAGAAAAAGTAAATTATCAGCAAAGATAAATGTGTTTAATGTGTTTATTATAGTTCCGATGACGCACCATATGCAGAACTTACAACAACAAAAAAAAGCGGTGATGCGGTTATTGTCACACCCCTATGTAACACTAATACTTTTTAGAATGATCTATTCTATACACTCAGTACTTACGATACACTGATGTTGATGAGGACACTGACAATACATTACACACATATATATATATATATATTCCATTTATAGAACCAAAAAGAGAACATAATTTACTTAAAAGGCATGACACGCCAAACACATCCAGAAACATCATGTTTGAAATGTTCAGATGTGTAGTATATGAAATCAAGAAAAGGGCCTAAGCTGGGCATTTCCCGACTGAAGTGTTCCTTATTTGGTGACAAAAAGAAAACCTAGATTGTTGTGATTATCTTGCTTGAACTTAGCTCAGTCTAGGATGGATGAAGCTCTGATGTCATGATGTGGGCTGCAATGAAAAACCAGCGTTTTCTCAATGCTATGGCCCAAAGCATGAAACAAGTACCATTAATCTGCTGCATATTTCTGATTACTGACAGCTCAGCCTTTCTTTGTTTTGTCCTGCAGGCAGTCAGAGATGAGATGTGTTGTTGTCATGGTAACCTCAGCATCTACTGTTCAAGGTTTGTGAAATTCTCTATGACGATTATCAAAAACAACTTTTGCTGCTCATAAAAAATGAAAACCCTCCAATATTATAGAACTTGAATGGGAAGGCCTTTTTTAAATATTTTTTTGAACTTTAGTCCACAGAAGACACTTAGTCTTGTGCAGATTCTTCTTTTAGGATAGATCTGGAAGATTCATTCATGTAGCTTAAGGCTAAATGTCCTTGGTGTGCTGCTTCCTTCTAGTTGGAGAGAAGCGGTACAGGTTGGGTCTGATCTCTCTCAAGTTCCTGTAGATTGCTCTAAAGTGATCAGAATGTGTATTTTTAAAGAGAATAACCCTAATTTTTCTCCACTTTTGCCTCATCTCCCTTTTTTTTCTTTGCCCTTTGAACCAAATAATAAATCTATTAGGAATCCTGGAACTACCTGAACTTTCAAAAAAGTAAACCCAGATCAGAATTGTCTCCTTATGTTTACAAGTCAAAAAAGTCCAGAACAGTAAGAGCATCCTTACTATGAGCTTTGGACTTACGTATACCTGTCGAATCAATATTTATGTTGATGTTCTGTTATAGAAACAGCAGGAGTGTAGTATTTAGCTCTACCAGCATCCAGATCAACCAAATGAACCTGCTGAACCTTTAACAGGCAACTAAATAGAGCAGAATGAATGAAGCTGGCTTCTTAAAGAGAAAACAGAGAAAGTTTATTGCGTAACCTTCTTAGAACAGCCGGGGATGGCCTCACTAGTAGAAACACTTGTCAATTTAGAGGATACCTAACAGGTTAATCCAGTGAGTTTGAGGTAGACGTCTGAGTGGGAGACCGCTGAGGTCCGAACATTTGAAAAAAGATTCAGTCATCATAGCGGGGGTCATGACAAAGATCCCTTAAAAAAGGCAAAGATTCAATCTGAAACCAAAGTGGAGGCAGAAAGGTGGTCAGGCCATGGACACACAGATATGAAAACAGAAGGTGAACAGGTAAGAGAGAAGACGGCAGGACTGATGATTTACTGATTCAGAGGCTCAATGAGTGCAGGCTGTAAGTACAGTGCCTCAACCAGAACCGGCTGATGATGAGGAGCAGTGAGTGAACCACATGGCATGACGTTATGATGACTTTGACTTACAGGCAATGCCACAGTACAATGCTCTCCAAACAAGATGGTGATTATCCTGGAAAAAGCTTCCATGCCTGGTATTGACGTCAACTTCCTCCAGTTGATTGACCCATCTTGCTCCCTCTCGTCCAACGACACTCACATCATGGGCGCCATGTCCTTCAGCACCTGTGGCACAGAACTCGAGGCATGCATAGACAAAAAATAACAGTTCATTCCAAGGCCTGTCTTGTTTTTAACAGTTTGTTTGTCCTGCAACTAGGATAAAGGGGACAACATGGTTTTCAAAAACCGGATCAACTCCTTTGTACAGCCCAATGAGGTCATTGTCCGAAGAAGGAACATAAAGATTGACTTTTCCTGCGAGTTTCCCAAAACCATCAGCATCTCCAGCTACTACAACCTCCACAACTCTGACTACATCTTCACCGAGTCCAGTTTTGGAAGCTTTGGCTACGCCTTCGACATCTACCGGGACAATAACTTTACTAACAAGGTGGAGCCCAGTGCCTACCCGGTGCAGGTCATGCTAATGGACACGATTTACATGGGAATCCAGGCAAACTCTGAGCTCCCAAACGTGACTCTGTTTGTTGAGTCCTGCAAAGCCACTCCAGACGACGACCCTAACAATGCCGTCTCTTATGACCTGATCAAAAACGGGTGAGGATTCTTGAACAACAGGGAGTTATCATTTGTTTTCAAGTTTTTAGAAAAGCAAACAGTTATCTTTAACATGTTTTGTCTCCAGGTGTGTGAAAGACGAGACACTTAAAAAGTACCCATCCAATCAGACTTCTTACAACTTTGAAGTGCAGGCCTTCAAATTCACTGGAAACTTTGACCAGGTAACTTTGTATGACATTATCTTTCAAATATCTATCCCTACATGGACCTCAGCCTGTGCTGCAGACTCCACAGCAGTGGACTTGTGTCCAGAAGAGCCTTTAGTTTACAACTCTGCCTCATTCAAATAAGGACTACAGTTCCAGTTCCAATGTGAAGTTGCTTTTTATTGATTTGATATGGATTTAACTACTCTACTCTACTACTCTACTACCTCTAACTACTTGACGTGACATGTCCAGGTTGCACTGTGTCCTAAACACAGACCGACTGTACACTCTTGAGCAGGATGATGTGTGAACTCAAATAAATAGATGCCTCACAGACTTCATCAATATTGATTTAATAATGAAGTCTGTCTTGTTAGCTTTCCTCATTTCATGTTGGCAAAGCTCTAATAACAGCGTAGGCGTGCACACCAGAGCCAGATCCTCCAGCAGAGGTTCATCCGACACGCTTGTGCTTCACAGGTTTACATCACCTGTTCCGTCATCTTGTGCGAGCCAAACAACCCCTTTTCCAGATGTGCTCAGGGATGTTTGAATGAACCCTTCCGTCGACGCAAAAGAGCCCTAAGCAAGGAGACGAGCGGCCATTACATCATCCAGGGACCTCTGCAGTTTGTCAGACCAGCGGCCCCCATCATGACGGAAGACATGCTGGAGCCTGAGATGAAAAGGATGGATGTCCCTGCTGCAGGTTAGAGGATGAATGAGCCCTCTTTGTGTTTCCATCTGACTGACAGCTGAACCGTGTCTTCTTGTCTTACAGTGAAGCCTCCAGCAGCCGCTTCAGAGAGTAGACCTGACCTCAGATCAGAAACCAGGTCAGGCAGTCAGGGTTCTGGAGCCATGGTGGTCCTCTCATCCAACCTCACCACAGCGGTCTTTGCCACCGCCTTTGTTGTGTCTCTGGTGTTGCTGGCTTTGGTCGTTCGTCACTACAGCAGGAGGAGGACAGGGGAGGACCGCAAAGTTCTCATCCAAGAAGACGCTCAGACCTAAAGCCAACAGCAACGCTCATCCTTCCTCCTTCTCATATACGTCACCCAACGTGCTTGAATTCATTTCTAATGTTGACAATAAGCTTTAGCAGAATTTTCTTCATGCACGCAGATCTACTAGAAAGGCTCTGACAGATCCAAGCAAAAAGGTTTCATTCTTACTCTGTTAGAAAAACTAACGCCTGCAGTCTATGGGCTATTATGAAGAGGAGAAGGAGGAGTTTGATCATCAATAATACATGCATTACTCTTATATATATATATATATATTTCTGCCAGCCTGCATTTTATGAAACATTACAAGCACTGTGAGGGCTTTAAAAGGTGGAACAATGACTTCTGTCAGATGGAACGAGAGGGTGAGGACAAGCCAAGGAAGACGATGAGAAGTTAGAAGAATGTTGTTTTTGCAGGCTGGTCAAAGTGTTGTAAATGGACACGATGACATTCCTGGAGCCGTTCTTCAGCCTCAGCATGTCTGTCTGATGTCCTGTCACCAATTCAGGCAGTAAACCACCTGGTTCTGATCTTGCTGACGTGAAAACAGGATGTGGCTGCTTTGGTTCGGTTGCTCTCACAACTGGACAGAACAAACGTCTGACCATCAGTCGGAGATCCAGACTTCTTCTTAGGGTTTGATATCCTCCTAAATGCTGGGATTCTGGTTTCCTCTCTTTCTTTTTAACATATAATTTGACAGTTATTGATATCAGATTCTTTTGTGTATCTATACATAAATTGAATTGGGCACTATCATGACTGTTAACAAAAAATAAAATGCCTCTGGGTGTGTTTGTTTCAGGTTTGTCTTTGTTAATCATATTTATGCAAGACTGAAGCTGCTGGAAAGGATCATTAAAAGATGAGAAATAATAATAAATCAAATAAAATTGAGATAACAGCCTAATATTTAAACTCAGACTTCTTCACCATTAACATGTCATGTATGAAAATCCAACATCTTGATCATAATGGTTATATTTACAGTCAGGACAATAAATATTTGGACAGAGCCACATTCTTTCTAATTTAGTTTCTGTACATTACCACAGTGAATTCTAAATCAAACAACTCAGATGCCATTGAAGTGCAGACTTTCAGCTTTTATTCCATGGGTTGAACAAAAAGATATCATAAAAATGTGAAAAACTAAAGCATTTTTAAACACAATCCCTTCATTTCATGGGCTGGTAAGTAATTGGACAATTGACTTCCATGCTATTGCATGGGCAGGTGTGGGTAATTCCCTTGTTCTGTCATTATGAGTGAAGCAGATAAAAGGCCTGGAGTTGATTAGAGGACTCGTGCTGCATTTGGAAGATTTAGCTGTGAACAGACAACATGCGGTCAGAGGAGCTCTCCATGCAGGTGAAAGGAGCCATCATTAAGCTGAGAAAACAGAAAAAAAAACATGCCAGAAATTGCTACAGTATTAGGAGTGGCAACATCAACAGTGTGGTCCATCCTGAGAAGGAAAGAAAGCTCTGGTGAACTCAGCAACGCAAAAAGACCTGGACGTCCACGGAAGACAACAGTGGTGGATAATGGCAGAATCATTTCCATCAAGAAATTATGCAAGCCACTCATAAGCCTCAAGAACAGGAAGGATAGATTTTACTTCGCTAAAAAGCATCTAAAAAAGTTCTGGAAAAACATTCTTTGGACAGATGAAACCAATATCAACCTCTACCAGAATGATGGCCAGAGAAAAGTATGGAGAAGGCGTGGAGAAGCTCCTGATCCAAAGCACACTACATCATCAGTAAAACACAGTGGAGGCAGTGTGATGGTCTGGGCGTGCATGGCTGCTACTGGGCTAGTGCAGTAAAGCCTGGCAGAGCATTCAGAAGGAGAAAACCCAGCATCTGGTGATGTCCATGAGTTCAAGACTTCAGGCTGTCATTGCCAACAAAGGCTTTTCAACCAAATATTAGGAATGACCATTTGGTTTGCAGTTATTTCATTTTTCCAATTACTAACAAGCCCATGAAATGAAGGGATTGTGTTTCAAAAATGCTTTAGTTTTTCACATTTTTATGCAATCTTTTTGTTCAACCCATGGTATAGAAGCTGAAAGTCTGCACTTCAATGGCATCTGAGTTGATATAGTTAAAATTCACTGTGGTGATGTACAGAAACTAAATTAGAAAGAATGTGTCTCTGTCCAAATATTTATGGTCCTGACTGTAAATATAACCATTATGATCAAGATGTTGGATTTTCATACAAGACATGTTAATGGTGAAGAAGTCTGAGTTTAAATATTAGGCTGTTATCTCAATTTTATTTGATTCACTATGAAAAATTTGCAGGACTGTTCTTTAAGCTTCTGTAGGACTGTGAAGGTTGATCTAGAAGATGTTTCTCTGATCATCGCCGTGTCTTCTTGACATCTAACATTGGGGCCTGTTTGTGTGTTAACCCTGAAATCAGGGAAACCCTGGGTTTTCCGTTTCAGAATGGGAGGTTTGTTAAACCAGAGAAAGCAGAGTACAGTTTTTTCACGACCATAAGGCGCACCGGGTCATTGGGCGCGGTCTCAGTCAGGGGGGGGTTTTCAGTCTTTGACACATACAAAAGGCGCACCGGGTGTTAAGGCGCGGGCACGTTAACAACCCATTCAGATACTTAGCACTTCTAGAGTGGGTTAATAAAAGAACCATTCTTTCTTTAGAGAAAACCTTTTTATTCTTCTCCCTAAATATGTAACACAAACTGAATGCACGCACTCACGCTCAGCTCACTTGTGCTGAGCGCCTGACCCCCTCCTCGCTCTTTACGCGGGAACGCGGGACACCGGAGCTGAGAGCACACACACATTCATTGTGGAAAAATGCGGCGAGAGAAAAACTGAGTTGGTCGAACTGAATTTTTATTTGTTGAATGTTTATTTGTTAAAATCCATCAAAGTCCTCCTCTTCGGTATCAGAAATAAACAGCTGAGCTAGATCTTTATCCAACACGCCAGGTTCACTTTCATCATCATCAGAGTCCGTCTCGTTGCTGCTCAGCTGTTCCTGAATGATGCCGGCTTTTACGAAAGCTCGAACAACAGTGGAAGCAGACACGTTGGCCCAAGCATCGACAATCCATTCACAGATGGTGGCGTAACTCGCCCGGCGCTGCCTCCCAGTCTTTGTAAAACTGTGTTCGCCGTCCATCATCCATCGCTCCCACGCCGTTCGTAGCCTTACTTTGAATGCCCTGTTCACACCGATGTCCAGCGGTTGGAGTTCCTTCGTCAAACCTCCCGGGATGACAGCAAGCTCCGAGTTCACCTGCTTCACCTGTTTCTTCACAGCGTCTGTGAGATGTGCGCGCATGGAGTCACAGATTAACAGTGACGGTGACGCGTGGAAAAAGCCACCTGGTCTCTTAACATACACCTCACTGAGCCACTCTTTCATTTTCCCCTCATCCATCCAGCCCTTTTCGTTGGCCTTGACGATCACTCCTGCCGGAAACCTTTCTTTCGGAATAGTTTTCCTCTTGAAGATCACCATAGGTGACAGTTTCTGTCCATCGGCTTGGCATCCAAGCACAACAGTGAACGCCGACTTTTCATGCCCCGTTGTGCGTATCGCTATCGTGCTGGTCCCCGTCTTTTCGACAGTGTGACTCACTGGGATGTCTTCTAACACGTCCTCACTTCTATCCCCTCGTTCTCATGCTGTCTATTCTCTGCTGAAACAGTCCCACAACTACACAATAGGCGCACCGGCTCATAGGGCGCCCCCTGCTGGCGGAAGAAAATATCTGACTTTTAAGTGCGCCTTATAGACGTGAAAATACGGTAAGTCAAACCCGTTTCTGAAAGAGAGGTAACTTTTACTCGGAGTCAGTGTCCATGGTTACTTATGCTGTGAACCTAACCTGGTCGGGAGCAGGTTTTATCCTCCAAACTCAAGGTTTCTGCCGGTCCCCTCCCCTCTTTAAAGACGAAGCGGTATGTTTCGCTTTAACCTTCATTGCCCACATTTCCGTCACACAGAGACGGTCTAAGTGACAAGAATGGCTTGTCCTTTTTTGGAGGACCCAATAGACGAGGAGGCTGCATTAATTCATAGAGAATTACATTTACGTCGTACAAGGATTTTGAGACCTAGACTCGATTTTTTGTCATTTCCCCGTACGTTTTTGTTTGAGCGTTACCGTTTGTCGTTGCAGTCAGTTACATATATATACAATGAAAACAACATTAGATATGTATTGCTATGTAGATGTTTCATATGTCAAATATTGTCAACAAAGCCTACATCCATGACATGCTCACATTTGACCTGATTGAATTATGTTTTTATACTTCATTTTTAGCTGCTGCCATGTTCTTTAATTCCTGCAGGATTGCATCTACATGAAAAGGAAATCAGGGACATTGAATTAGATTAATGTAACAATTACTTTTTGGAAACACAATTTGCTAGAACTGCTTACTTTCTTAATCCCATATAAACCTATACCACTTGATCAATACAAGGGTAGACCAAAGTTCACTTTTAAGAACACAATTGCATGTATTAATATTAAACTGACCAACGTTTGCAAGAGGGGAAGGTTAACAAAAAAGTCCTCTACACATTACCGACGTTAAATGCATTTTCCCCCAGATTGGTTCTGTACACTATGCAGCATTTCATGCATTTACACCAGGAATAACACTTCAAAAGTACACCTAAATATCGCCATTTTTTATTTCACACCTTACGCTATTTAAAAAGGTATTACAGCCAATATTTTATAACAATGATTTAAATGCAAACTTACGCATTAACTTGAGCAGCTATGTTGCCATGGTGACTCGTGATATCTGCGCTCCATTGATCATGGCTTCTTATAGTCGCGGTGCGCACGCTTAACTCCGAATCAGTCCAACTCCGATCAGCTGCTCTGAAACAGAAAACTCAGAGTTGTTAATCTCTCGATTGACCAACTCAGAGTTCAAGTTTAACCTCAGAGTTGGTTGAACCTCCTTTCTGAAACAGGCCCCTGATGGGGAACTCGGACATTCGGAAGACAACAATCTTTCAGCTTGTTTTCTCGAGAGAATACTTTCATAATACTGTTTTCGGGGTTGCTATCTCGAAGAAACTGGGCTGCATGCAGGACTGGAACATGGGAAACCAGAGTTTGATTCCCAGGAGGCGCGATGAGCTTCATCTGGTGTGGGTCACTTTGTGCTGCTGCCTAACTAAGTAGCCACAAGGGGGCCCTTGTCTAGGTCCCACTGTGCCAGTCCCCAGCCTGGATAAAACACAGGGTTGTGTCAGGAGGGCGTCCATAACATAAAAATCTCCACCACACCACCTACTGGAATCAGAGAAGGGTGATTGGCTGTGGCGACCCCTAAAGGGAAATGCCAAAAGGTGAACAACAACAGCTTGGAGGCATTGAATGTATCCACTTCAGCAGTTGACAATTTCATATTCATGTGAAACATGTGGCTCAGGATTTCCCCTCAGCGCTCAGGAAAGGTTTTCTCATCAAACAACTTTTTTTTAGCTGCTCCTGGTTATGCTATACTTAGATAAATTGGAAGTTGTCTTCCACCAGACAGAATAGTTTGAAATAGTGATTTGATCACAGAAGTGTTTTGTCTTTACCCTCAAAATATTTACAGAAGTTTTTGGTTTACAAATTTTCACATCATCAACTAATTCCCAGTCTGGGTCACAGTGATGCTGCAGTCTACCAGGGCAAAGGTGGGTACACCCTTGATTCTGGAATTCCTGTACGATGCCCGTACGACGCGTGTGGGATTCCTATAGGATGCCTGTAGGATTCCTGTAGGATTTCTATAGGATGCCTGTAGGATTCCCGTAGGATTTCTGTAGGACACCAGTAGGATTCCTGTAGGATGCCTGTGGAATTCCTGCAGGACGCCTCTAGGAATTCTGTAGGATTCGTGTATGACGCCTGTAGGATGCCCATAGGATTGCTGTGGGACGCCTGTTGGATGCCAGTAGGATGCTTCTAGGATTCCTGTACGACGCCTGTACGACGCGTGTAGGATTCCTATAGGATGCCTGTAGGATTCCTGCAGGACGCCTGTAAGATTCCTGTAGGATTTCTGTAGGACACCACTAGGATTCCTTTAGGATTCCTTTAGAATTCCTGTAGGATTTCTATAGGACGCCTGTGGAATTCCTGTAGGATCCCTGTAGGAGCCTGTAGGACGCCTTTAGGATTCCTGTAGGACGCCTTTAGGATTCCTGTAGGATGCCCTTAGGATTCCTGTAGGATGACTGTAGGATGCCTGTGGAATTCCCGTAGGACCCTGTAGGATTCCTGTAGGACGCCTCTAGGAAACCCATAGTATTCCTGTAGGATTCATGTAGGACGCCCGTAGGATTCCTGTAGGGTTCTTGTAGGATGCCTGTAGGACGCCTTTAGGATACCCATAGTAGTCCTGTAGGATTCCTGTAGTATTCCTGTAGGATGCCTGTAGGACACCTGTAGGATTCCTGTAGGGTTCTTGTAGGATGCCTGTAGTATTCCTGTAGGACACCTAACCCTAACCCGTAGGGTTCTTGTAGGATGCCTGTAGGATACCCATAGGATTCCTGCAGGGTTTTTGTAAGATATCTTGTAACACTCTACCACCAAAATTTGAAAGCCTTACAAACCCACAGGTCCGTTAGTTCCTTGTTAAATGCTGATTATAGTGGATTATTTAAGCGTATATGAAAGAAACAAAACCAGGCAGACCGAATGGGATTCAATTCGCCTTATTCACAAATATATAGATATATATACAACATACCCCAGAGATCACCAACCCTTCACCACCCTACACACATACATCCCCAGTCTGAATGTTCCTTATTTCCCTCCGCTCCTGTTGGCGTCTTCCACCCGTAACTGCGGAAGCAGTCTCAACTAGTGCTGGGTTTTTTGAATGCTCCGTCCGCAAGCTAGAAATCATACGCCTTACCGGCTCCGTGGACCCACGATCGTCCCCCGAAAATCGGAATGTCTGGGGCCTCACCCCCAAGGCGGGAATACTTCCACAAAAAGAATACACAATCCGATATGCAAAGTTGACGTGCTGGGCTGAAGTCGCGGATATGTGGCTAGAAATCCTCGTCTTGCGGCTGATGCTGACTCGCCCTGGGCATGCCCTCCTTGCCGCTCCTTCACGGTCTGGTGTCTTTTGCCGAGTCACGTTTTCCCATCATTCCACACCTTTTGTGATAGCCCAACCAACCGTCACCTAGGTGACGGGACCACCATGTTTTTAGTCTAAAGCCAGCTTGCATTCCCTTTTCCCCTCCAACCTCTACCAGGAGAAGAAGCAGTCCCAGCCAATTGCTACCACAGATCAGTCCATGTCCAGCTAAGTGGATGCATCATAGACGTATGTTTTATTATCTTCAACCAACAATAAATGATGTATCATTGTATTCATTTGTTTCTGCATTTAATTACAGGCAAAATCATCCACAACTCATCAGCTCAATCCAAATAAATAAGATGCCTGTGGAGATTTGGGAGTTCAGTGTTTGAATGTGCACCCCACCTAAGATGTTCGATGACCCACACCAACTAAACAGTTTTCTTTACTTTGCTTGAAATCTTTAAACACAGTGCTGGGTTAATGGTAACATGTGATATCTCCGGGCTAGGTCTGATGACCAAAGGTTCTATGGCTCGGGATAATGCGTCAGGTCCCATGTTAAGGCAGCCTTTCCTGTAGAGAACCCTGAATTGAAACTGCTGGAGACGTAGTATCCATCTCGTGAGTCTTGATGACGTTTTAGGGCAATTGAAGGCCCAGGATAATGCTGCATGATCTGTATGAACTGTAAACTCTTGTCCTTCCAGATAGTGTTGCCACTTTTGTACGGCCCACACTACTGCCAGACATTCCTTCTCTGATGTTGAATAGTTCTTTTCCGGACCCTTCAACACCCTGGACGCAAAGGCTATCACCTGCTCTCCTTCAGGGGCTTCTTGGGTAAGAATGGCTCCTAGGCCCACCACGCTGGCATCAGTATGGACCTGAAAGGTTAGACGCACATCAGGTTGCGATAAAATGGGAGGACTTTTTAATGCCCGTTTTAAGGTATACATACTGGTCTGACACTCCTTTGTCCAACACCATTCAACTCCTTTCTTTTTTAGGTGGTTCAAAGGAGCTGCTATATCGGCAAAACGAGGGATGAATTTGTGGTACCAGCCTGCTAGACCCAAGAAGCGTTGGAGCGTCTTGATGTCAGTCGGAGTAGGAAAGTCCGTCACCGCTTGGGTCTTCTCCGGATCCACCTCCACCCCTTTTTCAGACACCAAGTGTCCCAGGAACCGCAGTTGTCTTTTAAAAAAATTACATTTGGTCATGTTTAAGCTGAGGTTAGCAGATTTGAGTTTGTCAAACACAGCCCCCAGGTGTCGCAGATGGTCTTCCTTTGTTTTAGAGCAGGGGTCGGGAACCTTTTTGACCGACAGAGCCATAAACGCCACATATTTTGAAATGTAATTTCAAAAGAGCCATACAATAATGTAGCGTCCCTTTCCCACACTGAGGCGCGGAGACTTAACCTCTATTAAGGTTCTTTATTCTGGTTACTGCAGACCACAACAAACGCCGAACAATTAATTCAGCAACTCCTGAATGTCTCCCGCCGAGACGAGAGCGCTTCTCCCAATTTTATATTCCCCTGCTCCTGCTCCAGCCCTCCCATTTCCCTTATTCGGCCCATAGCTAAACCTCATTGGTCCTAATTACCTAACAACAGGCTGAGCGACAGAACTGAGGGCCAATCAGATCTCTGCTTGATGCGTTCAATGAACTCCACAACTTTTAACGGGGCTCAACAGCCACCCAGTCCAAGACAAAATGTTTAAAACTAAATATTCAAATGAATGTGTGCATTTGATGTAATTTCAACATTTTTAAAGTACAATAAGTCTGTGGATTCTTTTTAATAACATTGTTATGCTGTTGCTGATAAATGATGAGTATTTCTCGTGGTAGTTTTGCTGATGGTCTAGTCTGGTTGATACGTGGTCTTTTTCAGCTTCATGCAGGCGTTGAGACTTTAAACGTGATCGTAGGTCTGACTGTTCTTTAGATGTGACAAAGACTGATCACATGCAGACGGGGAGCCTAACACACACTCACACGCTGCAATGAGTGACGGGCAGCGGGTCTTACGTTTTTACCATCCCTGCGCGATTCACCTGCTGCCTGTCCCCAAAGCCCCCCACCCTCTGCTTTCTTCCTCACACATCCCGTCCCCGAAACTGCGCGCTCTTCCTCAGAGACGGGAGCGCGCAGTTTTAGGCACGGCAATTCAAAGGTCTCCGGCTGGTACAAACTCTGTGAAATAATAGATATTAGTAAACTGATAGTGCTGGCGCAGATTTTTTTCTCCAAGCACCACTACTACTGCACGCCTCTGGCATCGCGCCCGAGAAGGACTGGTCTAATGAAAAAAAAAGTATAATTAAAGATTTGTCTGCGAGCCACATGTGACCATCAAAAGAGCCATATATGGCTCGCGAGCCATAGGTTCCCGACCCCTGTTTTAGAGTATACGATAATGTTGTCTATATAAACGAAGCAAACCTTTCCTCTCAGCTCAGCCAGGACCTTCTCCATCAGCCGCTGGAACATTGCAGCCACATTTTTCAGCCCAAATGGCATGCATCTGAATTGGTATAGACCCAAGTGTGTGGTGAATGCAGTATATGGGATACTGTGTTTAGACATCTCCACCTGCTAGTATCCTGCCTTCAAATCTAGGTAGCTGAACCATGAGGCGCCTTCCAGAGACTCCAAGTTGTCGTGGATTATAGGCATAGGATAGGCATCAGGTAAGGTCTTAGCATTCACCCTCCGGTAGTCTACACAAAAGCGGTAAGTGCCATCAGGTTTGTGTACTAGGACCACCAGGGACGCCCAAGCAGACTGGGATGGCTCGATGATGTTACCACTTAGCATTTTGGCTACGTGTTCCTCAATGATTTTCTTTTTCATAGGAGAGACCCGGTATGCTCGAGACCTTACAGGAACTGCATCCTGTAAGAATATAGTATGTTGCTCGAGACTTGTCTGTCCTAGAATGCCTGAAGTGACTGTCGGCCATCTGATGGTTAACTGGTTGAGAGAGTCAGTACAGTCTGTGTCACATGATGTTGCAACATTACTAGCAGCAGCCCAACAAGGAGGAAGCTTATGGGACTGCAAAGCATAGTAAAGTCGGACCACCGGCAGAGATGACTGAAAGGAGGAGTTGGTGTGGACAGAAGGAGAGTCTATTGGAGGAAGGAATGCATGAAATATGTATCCATGATCCGTTTTCAGGCCGTAACTGTTTTTGGCAAGGTTAAGAACGGCTCCGGTCTTAGTGAGAAAGTCCAATCCCAGAATGAGAGGGAAGGCAAGGTGTGCGTCATCCATGACATGCATGTCTAACAGCCACTGTCCTCCATGCAACTCCACCCTGATAATCTTCTTTCTCAAAGCCTGGTGAACTGTCCCATCCGCCATCACAAAGCTCGTTTTTTCCTCCTGTTGAACTTGCTCCTTCGTGTGAGTGATGTTCCTCCATAAACTGTCTCTGATGAGGGTGTACGTGCTACCAGTGTCTAACACCACCTCACACTTCACTCCTCTTATTATAATGGGAATCACTAGAAGTTTTGGATCCCGGTCCCTATGAAAGTTCAGTTTTCCTACAGTGACTCCAACAGTTCCCTTTGATGTGATCTTTTTGTCAGTTGGTCTTCTTATTGGGCGGTCTGAGCTCGCTTGCACCTTCTGCCAGTATTCTCTTACTCCGGTACAGTCTTTTTCCACCATGGATCCTATCTTGACAAGCTGGGAAACTGATGACACTGTTCCACAGAGACAACCCGCAACCTTTGGATTAATGTTGTTTAAGATTCGGCGCACGATCTCATCTTCTGCCATGTCTGGTTTCCATTTAAGGCATAACGCTCTATAATCATACGCAAAATCCCGTATGCACTGATCCGGCTGTTGGATGGCTACCCTTAATTTTTCTTCCATCTCACTCAAGTAATTAGTCGGGAGAAAAGCTGACAGAAAAGCGTCCTTAAAGGATAACCAGTCCTGAACCTCAGCCTTTGTGGCTTTTCGGCCAGCTCAGAGCTGACAGGGTTCCTAAGAGCTCAGATGTAGGCAGAGGTCTAAGATCCAGGTAGTTCTCACAATGTTCAATGAAACTTAGTGCGTCTGAAACAGTTTTGTCACCAAACGTGGGGAAGTCTAACCGAACAGGCGGTTTGATGTAATATGGGGTTGCACCAGACAGACGTGAAAGAGGGGAGTAGCAAGTAATAGATGGAATGGTGTGACTAGCTGGAGTGGAAGTAGCTACAGTTCTCTGGGTTACAGGACAGCTAGCAGTTCTAAGTGTTTTTATTTGCCGTTTCCACTGCTCATCTCTGCGTAGCATACAATTTACCACATCCTTTTCTAGCCGTTCCATGCTGGTCATAACAGCTTTTTCTAGTTTAATAAAGCTAGCATCGACATAAGCTCTAAAGTTACTCTCTCTATTAAGAGAGCTAGCCAAAGAGTCCTCAAGCCTTTCTTCCAATTTCCCCACATTCTGTTTTAAAGATAACAACTCCTGCTGTAACTCTACATCAGTTTGTTCCTGCTGCCCCACTTAGTTAGTCAATGTCATATTAGCTTCCTCATTAACTACTCTCTCCCCATCATTTCCCTCATCATCATACTTGTCATCATCATGTATAGACAACTCATCAACATTCTGTAGGTACAAAGAACTTAATAGAGAAGATATTTCTCCAGCTGAATCCGACCGACGAGTATCAAAAGGTCCAGCAGTGAAATCTGGCTCTAAATCAGACGGGGCATTTGGTGAAAACCGGGTTGGTGACGCTTCATAACTACCCCTGTCACCCTGAGTTGCCATTTTAAATAAATAAACTTAAATGTTCCAAGAAAACAAAAACAACAACAAATCCACTATTTTAAAAAGAGTGTCCCTGTTCAAGTGCCATATGTAACACTCTACAAACAAAATTTGAAAGCCTTACAAACCCACAGGTCCGTTAGTTCCTTGTTAAATGCTGATTATAGTGGATTATTTAAGTGTATATGAAAGAAACAAAACCAGGCAGACCGAATGGGATTCAATTCGCCTTATTCACAAATATATATACAACATACCCCAGAGATCACCAACCCTTCACCACCCTACACACACACACCCCCAGTCTGAATGTTCCTTATTTCCCTCTGCTCCTGTTGGCGTCTTCCACCCGTAACTGCGGAAGCAGTCTCAACTAGCGAGGGTTTTTTGAATGACACCAAATATGTGCAGCAAGATGCACAATAAGCGTGTTTGAGATCAACCAGGTGGACGAAACGCTGCGCAGATCACCTGGTGTGAGACGTATATTTTTGCTCCAACATCACCTGTCAATCATCACAAAAATATCATGAGAAAAGGGGCGGAGCAAGGGGCAAACCTAAGCGAACGCAGCTGGAAATTTAGTACTGCACTGACTGAAAGCTGCACTGATGACTACAAAACAATGCATTGTGGGACATGTATCCTGATGGTTTGTGTAGTTAAGTGATCATTTAAAATAATTTTAAATACCAATTGATTAAAAAAAGGCTACATACATAACAAAACATTAAAATCAATATAAAATATATAATAACAGATCGTACTAAGGGGGAAAGGCATATTAAGACTAAATTAAATGTTAAGGACAACTTCAACTTCCTGTTCCCCTTCAGTCTCGCTGCAGCTTCGCCTTAACCCCCCCCCCCCCCC
>CM074489.1:1418621-1459832 GCA_037389245.1 Oryzias sinensis
TATATTCAGCAGGCAGCTAATTGGACTGAACCATCGCCCAGTGGACAAGGAACTCTTTCTGTGTTTCTTTACTTTAGTTTCTATTTTGATGATCTTTATTTTCATTCATTTGTGTATGTTAACTTACTATAGGTTGGACTTTAGTTTAGTTTGTTTGATGTATTTTGTCTTAGTCATTTTAAGTCCCCCCTTGTGTGTCTAGTTGGTTTGATCAGCCACTATATATGTTCCCTTGTGTTTCCAATTAAGGAGGTCAGTTTGATTAAGTTTGTTTGTTCAGTTGTCCTCTGTTACATTTAAAAGCTTGAGTTAATTTTGTTTCTTTGACCTCTTTTAAGGGCCCATTTTGCCCATCTACACCTTTGTAAAATAAATTAGAACATTTTTGATAAAACTATTTTGCTGTCCTTGTCCTTTACTGCTCGGTCCACCACAAGGTGACACTCTTGATTTGCCAATGATGAAAGAACAATGGATTTCAACTCTTTCATTCATCACTCGAAGGTAGGTCACTACTCCATAACCTTTCTCACTTGCATCAGCAAAATGATGAAGTTGTGCAGAGATGATTTGTCCAAATTTAGCAGGTTTCGCACACCTGTTCATTACAAATTCATCAAGCTTTGCCAGATCTGAAAGCCACACTTGAAACCTCTGTGGCAGTTCTGGTGGAAGGTTTTCATCCCTGGAGATTTTTTTACAGCATAATTCTTGAAGGATCATTTTTGCTGGAAGAATAACTGGTGACAAAAATCCTAAAGGGTCATACATTGCACTCACAAATGACAAAATGCCTCGTCTTGTCAGTGACACACTCTTTGGATTTAACCTGACCTTAAATATGTCAAGTTCTGCACACCAGTTTACTCCAAAGACCCTTTCATCAGGCAAAGGATCGTTGCTCAAGTCCATGTCTTTAACTTCCTTAGCACGTTCTTTTTCAGGAATGGAAGCAAGAACTGCTCTGTTGTTAGTCATCCATTTGGTAATGTGGAACCCACCACTCTTACACAAATCTGTAAGGTCTTTAACCATGTTACATGCCTGAATTTCATCTGACACAGATATCATCCACATAAAAATTGTTTATGATTGCATTCACTGCAGCAGGTGCCATCAAACCTTTAGCATCCTCAGCTGTCTTCCTCAATGCAAAGTTTGCACAGCTGGGTGAGGAGGTTGCACCGAACAAATGCACAACCATCTTGTAATCTTGTAATGGCTGGTTTATGTTTCCCTCCGGCCACCACAAAAATCTCAAAAAGTCACTGTCTTCTGGTGGCACTCGCACCTGGTGATACATAGCCTCTACATCAGACATTAAAGCAATGTTGTCGTGTCAAAATCTTGTCAATACGCCCAAAAGACTGTTTGTTGGGTCAGGGCCTTGCAACAATTCTGTGTTCAATGAAACTCCTTGATACGATGATGCACAGTCAAAAACGACTCTAAGGTTTTTCTTTTGAGGATGGTACACCCCATGATGAGGTATGTACCAAACTCTGTTCTTTTCTTTGTTGCTGGTGGTCACACTGTCTTTCTCTTGTACCTTCACAGCATATCCTTTAGCCAACAGATCAGATATAAACTCCTTGTACTTTGTGTAAAAATCCTGGTTTCTGAGAAACTTTCTCTTCAAATTTTCTGCTCTTTGTACAACAACGCTGCGATTGTTTGGCAGCTTTAGGTTTTTGTTTCTTAGAGGAAGACCTATGCTGTAATGTCCATCAATCTTTGTACATGTCTCGTTTACAGAATTTATAAATTTAATGTCTTCCCATGACAATTCCTGCTTCTCATCACAGGCCTTTTCTGGGAAATCATGATTAAACTGTTGAATCAACAGATCTTCAACTGTCGCAATAGAGATGCGGTTGACTGAAACACAGTGATCCTTCTCAGATGAACTGTTGGTGTTGCCATATCTGAGAGGACCATTAATGACCCAACCCAGCACTGTTCGAACTGCATATGGACCATTGTCTACACTGTGAATAATTTCCCATGGTTCCATTGCTTTGTATACATCACATCCAATCAAAAGACCAACATCTGCTTGTACATTGGGCAACTGAACTCCATGAAGATGTGGCCATCTTTCCAAATCTTGTTGCAATGGGATGTTTTCTTTAGACACTGGAATGTCTGAGTGAGTGTAAATGTCAGGTAGGTCAATGTAAATGCTTTCTTTTAAACCACATACTTGCAAACCGGAGTGATGGTAACTTGGTGTTAACTTTTCTTGACCCATCGTTCGAAGCAGAATATGAGTTTTCCTACCTTCTATGCCAAGTTGTCTCATCAATTTCTCAGAGCAGAAGGTGGCTTGGCTTCCATTGTCAAGGAATGCATACGTTGATATTGTCTTGCTGCCTTTCTTCAATTTAACGTACACAGGCACAATTGACAAAACTCTGCTGTCTTTTCCGGCTCCAGTAGCACCACATGTTCCACTTGAGATGTTTGTCATTTCACTGCTTGATGTGTCCTCAGATGTTTTTTTGGTTGTTCTTTACAGTTTCATGATCATCATCCTTTGAAAAGTGAAGCATTGTGGGATGCCTTTTGGCGCACTTATCACATGAAGCCCTCTTTTTCAGTATTTGCTTAAATGTCCGGGGGTCAAACATCCAAAGCACAGACCATTTTCCTTGAGGAACTCCAACCTTTCATTGTAGGGCTTACTCTGAATTTTGTAACACTCTGTTAATGCATGTTTCTTCTCACAGTAAGCACATGGCTTCTGAAATGCATTACAGGTGATATGACTTGAACCTTTAGCAACTTCAGGACATTTTTCGTTCACAGCTGGTACAACACTTGTAGCAAATGAGCTTCCTTTTGGCCTGGATGTTCGAATAATTTTCTCATTGACATAAGGTTTAACCTTATCTTTGGTGCCCTTAATGTCTCCAAAAACTGGATCAGCAGCTATTTTTGCTTGTCTGTTTACAAACTTGGCAAGGTCTGAAAACTTTGTTCTTCTTCCAGTTGCCTCTTGTATATCAAATGCTGATACTCTCCACATTTCTCTCATCTTGTAAGGAAACTTTGAAATGATGGTTCTGAGATTTGTAGGATGTTCAAGCTCTTGAAGATGACAAATATCTTGCATTGCATTGTTGCACCCAGTTAAAAACAAAGAGTAACTTTGAAGAGCCTTAGAGTCATCTGGTTTAATTTGTGGCCAAGTAAAGGCTCTGTTCATATATGCAGTTGCAATCTTAAGCTCATTTCCATAATGATGGTAAAGTAACTTCCTTGCTTCTAGGTAGCCATGTTGTGAGTTCATGTGCTGACAGCTTCTAACCAAGTCTCTTGGCTCACCTCTGGTAAACAGCTCAAGGTAATACAGCCTGTCAGTATCACTGTCAGTCTTATCATAAATCGTGTGATCAAATGCTCTTATGAAGGGTTGAAATTCCAGTGGGTCTCCACTGAACACAGGGATGTCTCTCTGTGGCAATTGTGACTGTTTATGCTGCTTGACTAGCATCTCAGTGATGTCATTTTGTTTTAGCATAACACACAAACTCACTGGAACATTTGACTGCTCTATGGTGTTGGAATCACTACTTTGAAAAATATTTGTGTTTAACTGAGCCGAATTCTGATGGCTTGCAGGAACACTTTGAATGCTTGGCATCTGATTGTCCATCAAACTTACTTTAGCAGTGATTGCAGGATCTTTCCAAGTTTCATGTTCACACTCTTCAAACACCTTTATTTTGGCTGTAGATTCAGCAATGGCTGTCTCAATCTCTAGTTGTTCTCTTTTTGTCTTCAATTTGCACTCTTCGATGTCCAGTGCCTGTCTCTGTTTCAGTGATGCTGCACGTGCAAGCAAAGCCACCCGTTCTGCTTGAGCCTTGTGACGTGCAGATGATACTGATGACACTCTAGAGGATCTTGATGAACGTCCACTTATAACTGATCCACTGATACAGGAAATTGATTTCCTTTTTACATTTGAATCAGTTACTGAAACACTATCATCTGGACCAAGGTTATAATAGTTTCGGATTTTTTATTAGTTTTAGTTTTTATTTCGTTTTGAATTTTTGTTTTTAAATTTATTTAGTTTTAATTAGTTTTTAGAGGCTGCTTTACTAGTTTTTATTAGTTTTTATTTTTTGAAATTGCTTCGTTTTAGTTTAGTTTTTATTAGTTTTAGTGTTAGTTTTAGTTTTTTTCTTTTTTTTGTAAATTAGGATATTTGTCAGGTGCATGATTCAAAATCACCAGAATAAGTATTGTATGATAAAAACTCAATCAAAGATACATTTTGAAACACTTATTATTCAGAGGACACAAGGACAACCATCCTTAAATTAAAATACAACAGCCGATAACAGCATTACGTTATCTGCTCTTGCTTCTTTTTCGGGGGAGGGCGGGCGACAGGCTAGCTTGTCTAGGTAATGTTGATTTGCGTTGTTGTGTGCGCTTTTTAAATGTACTTTTAGATTCGTAGGGTTTTTCCCTTTGAGGAGCGTTCCACAAATTTTGTCTCCTGCTTCGACTACAAGGCACTTACTTTAGTTTTCGACGCTGTTATATTCAAAAAAGTCCCAAATAGGACTCTCCCGCTTTCTCCCAACTTTTAATGCAGCCATCACGCTCATGTAAATGTCTATGACAACGCTAGCCGGCAGTGTCTGACAGACATCATGTGACGTCACAGACTACGTGATGCCGTAAAATTCAGATTAAAGCCCTGCGCGGGACTATTTTCTTCATCCCCCTCCCGCCCCCTGATTTTCTGACCAATCCCGCCCGCTCCCGCAACGTATGCGTTACACTCCCGCCCGCACCCGCAATATGTATGTCCACTCTCGCCCGCACCCGCAAAACTCATAGAATTTAGTCCCGCACAGTAATAGAGATGCATTGATTTTGTATCGTCTCCCGTCCCGCAGGAAAAAAAAACACGTATTTGTATTGATATTATTAAAGAGATTCGTGTCCCTCCTCCAGCCTCATCTTTTCATGCATTCCTCTTTTGTGTAATTTGCAACTTAATTATTAAATATATTTTCACAAATCCCGTTCGGTTAAAAATGTGTGTGTGTGCGCGCGCAGACAGACGGATTAAAGCGCGCTCTTAGTAAGAGCCGGGGCGGGGCGTTGCACACCCCCAACAACAGGTTAGATGACAGAGGCCATTGGGTGTCTCTACCTGGTGCCTTCACGGAGCTTCAGTGCATACGAATCCAACAGCCGCTCAGCCTAACGTAGTCCGCTAATATATATTCACGAGATATTCATGGAAACACTGATCCCGGGGGGGTTTTTTCTGCCGCCCGCTCCCGCCCGCAGCACAATTCAAACCGCCCAATCCCGCGAGATTTGGGTTGGGTCCCGCGGGACCCGGCGGGACCCAACCCCAATGCAGCCCTCTAGTTCAGATACACAGTAAAACTAGCAGGGTGAAGTAAATAGACTTTATTTCAACCCAAAAGACTTATGTATTAACAAAGACGAAAACGAAGTATTTTTTGGGGTTAATATTATTTAGTTTCAGTTAGTTTTATACACACAACAAACAGTTTTAGTTAGTTTTCGTTTTTTTTTAAACTCTCGTTTTTATTTTTATTTCAGTTAACGAAAATGTTTTTTCAGTTCTAGTTTTAGTTTTTTCGTTCGTTTTCGTTAACTATAATAACCTTGATCTGGACTCACATCTTCTTGATAATTTTGTTGAGTTAATCTTTTCCATTTTTCAGCTTCAGCCAATAGATCACAAATTTGCTTCTGTTTTGGCTGGAACCAAAACTCTTGGTCCGAGTCCTTTTCATCATCAGGCAAAAACTTAAGAACTTGGTTATTTGCATGAATAAATTTGTTCAATAATTTTGAGCACTCCTTTAAATGTTCTTCAACAAGTTTTAAGTTCTCATCATTTTTCATTAACTCTGCAATCTTATTTGTTTTTGATGTCAGTTGTGAATGTTTTGCTCTTCTTGCACCAATGCATCTAGTAATTTGTTCCTCCAGTCCCTTTTCTGTGTATCGTTGCTCTCTCTTGTGGCTGCTTCTGCTACTGCAGCTCCTTGTTCTTGCGCGTGAAACGTGACCGCCGTCCTCCATGACAATTAACTCTTTCAGCCTTTCTTCAGCAACTTGAGAAAACTGGTCTAGCGGCTACAGGTTTTTAACATGATTCAGATGTAATGGGGAATAAACCTGCAGGACTAACATTTATCAATTTATCAATTGATTGATTGATTGATAGATTGCCTTCAATATACATTTTTTTGTGTGTCAAAGCTGATTGTATATTAAGGACAACGCCATAACCCTTGTGCTATCCTTGGCACTTTACCATTGGGAGTTGGGTCATCTAGACCCCCTAGACAGAGCTCTGAACCTTTTTTCTTCAGTGATTTGTGATCTTCACTGGTGTCCATGGATTACATGAAATCTTTCCACCTTTATCCACCTTTTTCATGGTGAGGAGAACACGTCAATGGAAGGGGGGGGGGTCATCTAAGATAGCACAAGGGTTAATAGGCTACAGCTTCTGCCCATCTCCTTTTCAAACATGTCATTTTATCAGGTACTTTTTTTTTCCTTAACTGAAAAGAACTGTACGACTGAATGAGTGATGATTGTTATCAGTGAGGGTATTCATTTATCTGTTTTTGTTATATGTATGAAGTTAAATCAAATCAAATAAACTATGTCCGCGTATAGTTATCTCTGGGGAAAATAATATTAATGTTACATCTTTGTAGGAGGAGCATTCTTTAAACAGCACTGAGAAAGCTCCAATGGTCTTGGAGAATATGGTCTCTAGTGGTTTGTGGTCAGAATGAACTCTCAAAGGAATATCATCAGCATACTGATGGATCTGCTTTAGACTTTTTCACTGGCTGCTCCTAGAGGGTAGGCCCTGAGTAGGCCCTACCTTCAAGGAAGGTAGAATAGCGCTATGTATATTACTTTACGCCATTGTGCCCCCTCACCCTATGATTGCACTTACCAATACCAGCAACAATTTTATTAAGTTAGTCATAGACACCATTGTGGTGGGATTTGTTTTCTGGAGTGTGGGGTCTACCATGACAAGGTGGAGTAGCTCTGTGTCTGCTTTTGGACTATAAAAATGTCTGCAAGGTTACTAAGACCAAAGAACTAGTGGTAGACTCAAATGATCACAAGAATGGTGAGCTGAGCAAAAATCCCTACTACCTAGGGATTAACCTGCAGAGAACTGGAACCAGAATGTCAAGATCAATCATCAGTAGCACACTACGCCATCAAGGACTCTAATCCTGCAGTCTCAGACATGTCTCCCTGTTTAAGACATTACATGTTCAGGCCCTTCTGAGGTTCACTAGATCAGTGTTTTTCAACCTTTTTTGAGCCAAGGCACACTTTAACCTTGACAAAAATCCCGCGGCACACCAGCATCCAAAAATTGAAAAAAAAGTAGAAACTCATAGTCTGTATTGATGGACAGTCCCTCTATGATCTCACGTACATTTTTGTGATAATTGTGGCACAAAAAGCTGGAAGTTGCAGCTGTTTTTTCTAAAAGATGTGATAAAAGTTAAGTTAGTTTTCAGCAATAATTTTTAAATAAATTATTTGACATTTTACCTGGTAGTTGTTTTTCCCTCCAGTTTATTAACATGTAATTTTATGTAACCTCACAAAAAAACAAATATATTCTTTCTAAATAGTGATTTATTTTTTAAATATTTATTTCAATGTTTGTGCAAAGGCAACTGTAATTTTAGAACAATATGATCCCAAAAAGACTAACATTATATTTATGTTTTCTGTAGCTCCACAAAAAGTGAAGATGTTGAAGTTTTATTAGTTTTTTCTTTTGTCTTAATCAAAGATGAAGTCTTTGAAAACTTTATCAAAAATGTTTTATTTCTTTTTAGACGATTCAATTGTTTCAATTTAGTTTAATTGTGTCTGTTTCACCTTCATCCTGTTTCTTAAATGTTGTTCTTACTTCTTCTTAAGTTTAACATCTAAAATAATCCAGACGTTCTTAGAAAAGTGTTTCAGTTAGAAATACGACTTGGACCAAACTCTGGGATGTTTGGCTGTTAAGAAACACAATGTCATGGTCGGGTCAGTCTCCTCCCTCTCCATCTCAGTTCCACGCCTAACCACCTCCAGCTGTTGCCACTCAACCTCTTCAGCCCCACTGTTTAAAAGGAAACTCAACCCCTTCATTCAACGCCATATCGTTACCCTCTATGGTGACAACCCTGGTCTCACCTCAAGCTTTACTCTGCTACTACTCTGCTCTCGTTCTTGCCCTAACGTTGTTCTCCTGTCACAAGAAAATCTCGTCACGAGTGACATCAGCCATCTCTGAACCATCGCCATCCCAAGCAGAAACTTCTCGGAGAGGACTTCAATTAAACTCTTCCTACCTGCTACTCGCCAGTCTCGTTTCTGGGTTTCAGCACCTGGGTCCGCCACGTTCCGGGAATTATGACAGAACGTTCTAGCCAAACCCCGGACCCAGCTGACCCGGAGCGGCTCCGTTTCGCCGTGAGTCAACAGGGCATCGCCCTGGGCCGACAAGCTGACGCACTGTCGCAGATTTCTTCCGCCCAGCAGGAACTGTTTCGACGGTTAGACGGGCTAACGCAAACGCTAAGGGATGTTACCGAGCTGATGGCTGCTCCTGCTGCCGCGGCTACACTTCCGGCTCCTAGCAACCTCGTCACTTCCGCTTCCGAGTCATCTCCGGAGAACTTCCGCCTTCAACCTGAGCCTTTTTACTGCGACGTAGAAGCCTGTGGCGGTTTTCTGCTTCAATGCAGACTCATATTCCAACAAGCCCCAAGGTACTACCTTTCTGACCATAGTAGAATAACACTCATCATTAATTCTCTCCGCAATAAGGCATTACAATGGGCCCAGGCGTTCCTGGCAGCCAACCCCATCTCCCATATCACCTATGAACACTTTATTGGAGAATTCCAGCTGGTTTTTGATCTGCCAAAGAAACAGGAGGAGGCCACACATAAGCTCCTGGCTCTCAAACAACGCAACAGTCATGTAACTGACCATGTCATTGACTTCAGGATCCTGGCGGTGGAAGCAGGGTGGTCTGACCCCGCTCTAAAAGGGGTTTTCTACCAATCCCTCAACGAGAACATCAAGGGCCACCTAAGTACACAACCAGAGACTCACACCTTTGAAGAGCTCGTCACAGCCGCCTTTCGCTCCAACACCGTCTACGTGAACGACAACGTGAAAGACCCTCTCCACCTCGCAGAAGTCCTGTAAGACCCTTACAAAATGCTGTGCTGCATTCCACATTTGGCTTCCCTCCTCCTGAAGGTTCTCACAGTCAAGCGAATGAACCGATGCAGATCAGGCACTCCAAACTCACCCCGGAAGAACGACGGAAACGCCTTGAGGAGGGTGCGTGCTTCTATTGTGGCAAGACCGGCCATCAGGTTAATCAGTGCAGGGCGAGGTTAAACTCCAGAGCCCCCCGCTAGAAGACAGGCTGCGGGTGGGTGATGTTTCGTCTACAAATAAAACCTTTCTCTACGTACCTGTCAAGCTGTCCCATGCTTCTAAATTCATAGACTTACAGGCCTTAATCGACTCAGGAGCCGAACAGAGCCTCATAGACCACAGCATTGTTGCCCGTTTGTCTATACCCACAGAAAAACTTCAGGCCCCTGTCAAGGCTGCTGGTTTGGGTGGTCAACACCTGTCTGTTATTACGCACTGTACCGAACCCGTTCTGCTAATCACCTCAGGCAATCATAGGGAGTACATCCGGTTATTTGTTACTCGCGCTCCCCAAAATCCCGTCGTGCTGGGGATCTCCTTGCTTCAGCATCACAACCCTCAGTTCAATTGGGGTCGTCGCAGCCTCACCAATTGGAGTGATTATTGTCTCGCTAACTGTATTCAGTCAGCAATTCCCGCCGTCAATACTCCCACCATATTCGAGCCCGAAAACATTGATTTATCCAACGTGCCTGAGTGCTATCACGATCTGCGTACGGTCTTTAGTAAGACTAAAGCCTGCTCTCTGCCTCCCCACAGACCGTACGATTGTTCTATCAACCTTTTGGATGGGGCTCCTCTCCCCAAGGGCAGATTATTCAATCTCTCAGGTCCCGAGAAAGAAGCTATGGAGAAATATATCCATGAGGCTCTTTCCTCGGGACACATCCGACCCTCGTCTTCTCCCGTTGGCGCCGGTTTTTTCTTTGTTCAAAAGAAAGACAAAACCCTGCGACCCTTTATAGATTATCGCGATCATTCAAATCACCATCAAAGACAAGTACTCTCTTCCCCTGATTTCTTCTGTTTTCGATTCCATTCAGGAAGCCAGTATCTTCTCTAAGCTCGACCTGCGTAATGCTTACCATCTCGTCCGGGTCAGATAAGGGGACGAATGGAAAACAGCATTTAATACTCCCCTCTGTCACTGCGAGCACCTTGTCATGCCTTTCGGGTTGACCAACGCACCAGCTGTGTTCCAACGTCTAGTCAATGACGTCCTCCGGGACTTCATCAATCGCTTTGTGTTCGTATATCTCGACGACATTCTCATATACTTCAAAGATCCTAATCCAACCTGACCCTACCAGGCAGTTCGTGGTCGAGGTTGACGCTTCCGACTCCGGCGTTGGGGCCGTCCTCTCGCAGAAAAGTCCGGAAAGCTCAAACCGTGTGCGTTCTTCTCCAAGAAACTAACACCAGCCGAGCGCAATTACGATATGGGGAACCGGGAGCTCCTCGCAATTAAATTGGCTATCGAAGAATGGCGTAATTGGTTGGAGGGGGCAGCTATCCCCTTCATAGTCTGGACAGATCACCAGAACCTCGCTTACATGCGTTCTGCCAAAAGACTCAATTCACGACAGGCACGATGGTGCTTATTCTTCGATCGTTTCGACTTTACTATTATGTACCGACCAGAAAGTCGCAACATAAAGCCTGACGCTCTCTCCAGGAAGTACTGCTCCGCTGACGATCAGGATGCCTCCACCACTAGCATCATCTCCGACACCTGCATTATCGGAACCCTTACGTGGGACATTGAGTCCAAGGTCATACGGGCCCAAGATGAGGAAACCTACCACCCTGATCCTCCCGCTGGTACCCTGTATGTGCCTTCCTCCTTAAGGTCCGAAGCCATAACCTGGGCTCACGCCTCACGCATCGCCTGTCATGGAGGTGTGGCTCAAACTCTCAACCTTCTCCGTCGGCGTTTTTTTTGGCCATCCATGGGCAAGGACGTTAAAGAGTATGTTGCCGCTTGCTCCACCTGCACTCGCTCTAAGTCCTCCAACTCTCCGCCCTCAGGTCTCCTTCAACCTTTGTCCACTCCCAGCCGCCCATGGTCCCATATTGCGGTTGACTTTGTCACCGGCCTCCCGCTCTCCCAGGGAAACACTGTCATATTAACTGTCATCGACCGCTTTTCCAAGTTTGTGCACTTCATCCATCTCCCACAGCTACCCTCCGCCTCGGAGACTGCTGAAGTTTTGGTTCAGAATGTTTTCCGACACCATGGAATCCCTGTCGACATCGTGTCTGACCGTGGGCCCCAGTTCGTGTCGCAAGTATGGAAGGTTTTCTGCTCCGCCCTGGGCGCCACTGCCAGTCTCTCCTCCGGCTACCACCCTCAATCTAACGGGCAGGTGGAGCGGGCTAACCAGGAGCTGGAGGCCTCCCTTCGTTGTCTGGCAGACCGCAACTCCACGGACTGGTCAAAATACTTAGTATGGATTGAGTATGCTCACAACACACACCCCTCCTCTGCTACGGGTCTCTCTCCATTCGAGGCCGCCTTCGGTTACCCACCACCACTGTTCCCTACTCATGAACTGGATTTGGCTGTGCCCTCTGTGCAGGACCACCTCCGGAGGTGCCAGAACATTTGGCAACAGACTAGGGCTGCTCTTCTTCGGACGAAGGAGACCAACAGCCGATCTGCCAATCGCCACAGGGTGGTGGGACCCAACTATCAACCAGGTCAGAGGGTGTGGTTGTCCTCCCGGAATATTCCTGTTCAGGCCATGTCTCGTAAACTCGCCCCTCGCTTTATCATTAATCCCACCTGTGTCCGTCTTCGGCTCTTGGCGGCCCTCAAGATTCACCCCTCGTTCCACATTTCACAACTCAAGCCTGTTCTGGATAGCGCGCTTTGCCCGCCTTCCGCTGCCCCTCCGCCCGCCCGGGTCATCGACGGCGCTCCCGCCTACACTGCCAGTAGGGTTTTGGACGTCCACCGTCGTGGTCGGGGTCATCAGTTCTTGGTGGATTGGGAGGGTTACAGTCCGGAGGAGCGCTACTGGGTCTCCCGCTCCCTCATTCTGGACCATTCCCTCAATGACGATTTCTATCGCGCCCACCCTGATCGGCGTCCTGGACCGCCGGGTGGCGGTCGTTGAGGGGGGTACTGTCATGGTCGGGTCAGTCTCCTCCCCCTCCATCTCAGTTCCACGCCTAACCACCTCCAGCTGTTGCCACTCAACCTCTTCAGCCCCGCTGTTTAAAAGGAGACTCAACCCCTTCATTCAACGCCAGATCGTTACCCTCTATGGTGACTACCCTGGTCTCACCTCTAGCTTTACTCTGCTACTACTCTGCTCTCGTTCTTGCCCTAACGTTGTTCTCCTGTCACAGGAAAATCTCGTCACGAGTGACATCAGCCATCTCTGAACCATCGCCATCCCAAGCAGAAACTTCAGAACGACTGATCAGAGTAAAGGAAAGAATAAACGGGACCATGTATGGTTTCTGTCAAACTTTATCAGTTTCTCTTCCTGTTGGGTCTCAACTGTTTTTACCTTTTTATGTACATGTGATGCAAACAAAAGAACACAAAATATACATTTGGGTAAAAGAATTTAACTGTGTTGTATCGCCGAAAAGTTCATCTTTTATGCAGCCATTAGTGGGCCATGTATGGAGACACGTATTGAATCCAGTGAGAGGAACAGAAACACAACCCTAAGACAAACAAATACACTTAACAAAACTGTACTGGACTTTTAACTTTATCTGGACAGAGAGTAGTAGAGAAACGTGACAGACTGAGACGTGGGTGTTTTTATTGAATCCTTAAGAATAAACAAACATCTAGTTTAGGCTAAACTAGTTTTTAGTGTTGTGATTGATTATTGCTAGCTGATTAGCAACTTCTGATTAGAGAGTTGAGGGCATGGGTCCACCCCAAAAAAGGGGCTTTGCTGCGATATAAGAACACAAACTTTAACCGTCTCTGTCATCAACCTCAACAAAACATCCGTCAATAAGGCGCTGCCCACCTGAAGACCTCAGTGACCTGCTTGGACCCCTGCACCTGCAACAGCTGGGCATTGTTTTCCAGTGTTGAGCGCAAATGTTAGGTAGAATAAAAAATTCTAAGACATAGTTTCATCAGAAATTCACCTCTTGAGTTGTTGAGTAGACTGGTGGTGCGGAGTAAGCCTGCACTGATATCCCATCATCCTTTTGTTAACACTCTCTACTGCTAGCTTACACCCTCTCACAATCCCAAGCTAACATTAGCGGTGCAAAATAAATGGCAACCATTAATGAAACCACTCCGTTGTACAATTCTGAGCCAGATTCCAGCTCAGATTAGGAAAACAAAGACAAGGATCTATTTGTCTGCAAGTAGATTCATTGGAATGGAGTGGAGGAGGGATACTTTGGCTTCCCCAGCACATTTTCTATGTCATAAAAGAAACTTTATTGAAACATCATTTTGTAGGATTTGAGAAAGGAAATGCTTAGAAACACAGTTTTGATTTTCATTTTATTTAATTATGTCATTCAACATCAGCAAAATGACATAAGAACATGTTAAAAACACCAAAAACACAATTTTCTTCGGAGAGGGTGTGGCCTGAGGTCCTTTTTTGAGGTTGTAAAGCAATGGGTCAAAATATGGATTTAAGTGTTTGCTAGACTTCTGATTAAATGGTTGTCCATTATTTCTTTATTTATTTGTATGATGCATTTATTGTTAGCACATGAATGTATTTTCCAACGCCACTACAAAAAACAATCTGTTAAAATGCATACATATATGAAGATTCCCAAAACGTGAGCTGAAGGATAAAAACTGGTCTGCAACCTGCACCTCCACAAGCTGAAGCTTTAGGTTTCGTAGGTTGGTAGAGGTTGGTATCTGACTTTGGACATTTTGGTCTTGAAGACGACCATGCCGCAGATCATTCCCACAGTAGCAAGAAGACATCCGGCAATAAAGACCAGGTTCAGGTTCAGGTTGATCGCTGGAAATAAGGAAGGCCCAATGCTGTTTCAGTTTTGCCCACAGATTCAGAAAACTCTTCTGGACTGCCGTACATACCTGACGCACTGCTGTCTGAGTGCAGGCGCAAAGGACCCTGGGAAATGAAGTGTGCTCTGCTCTGGACGGTGGCCTCTCTCTTGTGGATGTGATGATGATCGTTGGAACTGGAGGAGTTCATGCATCCCTGAGAGCACCTGGTGTTGGGGTTCCCTGCTTCACACACCATCACTGAGCAGCTGATGTACACCTGAACACAACATCACACTGTGTCACTCTTCCTGTCCTGCCGCGCCCTCTAGTGGACCAGGGACACAAATGTGGTTAAATCCTCCTCAAACGTCTGCCACAGAACCACATTCATTCAAGCTCCTATCCCAGGGCTAAACCTTCTAAAGTCAGAGCGGCGGTTTTACAGAACTCTGTCACAGAAAAAGGAGAACAGTGGTGGCTACACCGAGACAAAAGAACACACACCTGATCATGCAAACCAATGAACTTGAAGGCCTCCACGCTGAACCGGAACTGTTTCTGGTTGGAGGGGGGGTGGATCTGAACAGTTGGATCCACTGTGCACCTTCAGGATGATACAGAGATGTTAGTCTATTTGTCTGGGAATGGCAGGATACCACACAAAGTACAGTCTAAAGCTCCTCTTCTTGACTCTGAATGACCCAAGAGGTGAGCCACACATAGCAGAATATGACCTGTAGTTGGAAAATAGATGGATTTTCTCTGTGCTATGTTCTCATGCCTACCCATTGTCAATGATGGTGTAAGTGGGGTGGTAGTTGGGGTTGTCATAGGGTGAGGCTCTGCAGGACTCCACAAACATCTCAGTGTTGTTGAGTGAAGAGGAGGCTTCAATCTCCATGTAGATCTTGCTTCCTAACTCGTACTCCAGAGGGTAGGAGTTTGGGTCAATCATGGCTTGGTACTGGCTGTCTGGGTAGAACTCAAACTGGTAGGTGAAGGTGCCGAAGCCTCTCTCCCACACGGTGACATTCTTCCTGTGAGCTGTGAAACCCACAGTCATGTTGCTTTTCTTGGCGTACTGGCAGTAGAAGCTGATCTCCATGAGGTGCTTCCTGGTGATCAGCTGACTGGGGTCGTCCACTGTGGTGAACTCATTCTTGAAGAAGAGGTTGTCGTCATCTTCCTCGATCTGAGTGCCACAGGCGTTGAGGGGGAAGTCGGCGATGACGTGAGAGCTGTTGGAGTGAGTGGTCAGGCTGCAGACAGTGTTGGTGGGGTCACTCAGCTCCAGATGGTCTTCAGAAAGTCCAGTGAGGGAATCTTTGGGGATCTCCACCCTCATGGAGGACTCACCACAGACCACGTTGGCTTTGACTGGAGGGAGAAACCATTCATCAAAACACACCTTCATCTACACAGATCTACAACATTACATACATTTATAGAATAGAGGAAAGTTGCATTTTAGCTGCTTTTTTCTTTTAAATAAGCCATTTCTGAGGGGATTCATTTTGAAGACACTTAGTCTATTTGAGAGGATTACAAGTTGTAAATAAGTTCAATAATTGGCGCTGTGCCATTGTCAGGTTTTCTTTTTATAATAGAAGATTGTAGACTCACTTTGCTCCTTTCCAACGTCCACAAGAACACACCTCATCTCAGTCTGATAGACACCAGACCTAAAAATATTTATAAGACTTATGCATTCAGGGGAAGAAAATGTGTGTACATGTATGTCTTTATATTAATAAAAAAGTATTTTGGTTTAAAAAGAAAGCAGTGTTGGTTAATTCTACATGTTTTAATTCTAGAATTTTGTTCCTTCCAAATAACTAATTTGTATTAATATTTGCAGCTATGTGAATTATAAAATAAACATCATGGGAAGCTGCTTAAAGGGTCAATAAATAATTCCAATAAATAATACAATATAATTTTCTTAAGGTTTAAACAAGTGAAATGTCACTTACTGTGAAACGGCTGTAGCATGAACATGATTATGGGAGGCAGTCTGAAAGCTGCTAATAGCTGACCTGTAAAAGAAATGAAGAAAAAGGGATTGTTGATGATTGTTTCTTCCTCCAAACTATCCTTTTGCTAAATGAAACAAACTCTAGGCTCACCCAGTTGCTGATTCCACAGCAAAGCAGATTGGGTAATGCTCTCCCAGGTCATCTGCCATGGGTGTCCACCGGATGACAAACTCATTGTGTGTGCTCCTGTGCATGCTAATGTTTGAAGGTCCACTCATGATGAGGTCTTGCATTCTGCATGAAAACCAAAGAGAGGATGATTGATGGCATCCTGCAGCCACCAGGCTTCTCTGAGCTCCACCTGACTTACACTGAATGTGTTGCTTCTGCTTTGACTTTAATCTCCACCTCTTTGTTGACCTCTGCCTTAATGCGTGCTCCATCTTCAGGGGTTGGATGCACAAACGTTGGCAGGTAGACTCCTTCTTCACAGGAAGGGACCGCTGGATCCACTGCAGTGAGGAAGGAGAGACGAGAACGTTTTAAATTTCAAGTACCGCTTGATAAAATCAACAATGCTTCTTGGAGTTCACTGATAAAAAAAGGGAAAAGACTTTGTTTGAACTAAATTTTATCATCAACCCCCCCCCCCCCATCCTTTTTAGGATTTAACAGAAACAATGGAAAATATTTAACTTAATATGACAGCGTCTCTTTGTTCTTCAGTGTTATATGAAGTTAAACATTTAACACAGGTGCTGTTTAATCCTGAAAGAACCAGTGGAAAAGGTTAATATTAGACTTAAGATAACACTGTCTCTTTGTTCTTCAGTGATGTCATACGATCGGAACAGAAATCCTTTGGTGTGGTCTTGCACAACATGTAAAAGTTTATATTTCATTGTGTTTTTTAAATGTGTATGTTAAAACAGTAGCAAGGTAAAAAGCATTGTCGGATCATAAGATGGTAGTTTTTATTACTTGAATTAAAAATCTAGAAAATCTGACAACAATCACAGATATCCTTACCAAGTAAAGAGAACTGGAGGGGCAGTTTACTGAGAGGTGGAGTGTTGGTGTACGGAGGAGCTCCTGCGGTAGTTGTGCTTTGTATTGTGGTGGATCTTGTAGTTTGTGTTGTTGTTGTCGTCGTTGGTGATGTTGTTGTTGTTGGTGTTGTTGTTGGTCTTGTTGTTGTTGTTGTTGATGTTGTTGTCGTTGGTGATGTTGTTGTCGTTGGTGTTGTTGTTGTTGATGTTGTTGTCGTTGGTGTTGTTGTTGGTCTTGTTGTTGTCGTTGGTGTTGTTGTTGTCGTTGGTGATGTTGTTGTCGTTGGTGATGTTGTTGGTGATGTTGTTGTCGTTGTTGTTGGTCTTGTTGTTGTCGTTGGTGTTGTTGTTGTTGTTGGTGATGTTGTTGTTGGTCTTGTTGTTGTTGTTGTTGTTGTTGGTGGTGGTGGTGGTGGTGGTGTTGGCCACATCCTTGACTGTGGTATTGTGATTGGCTCTGGTATGTTTTGAGAGGATAATGCAAGAGAAACGTTCACCGGCGTACTCCTCTTCCTTCTGACCAGCAGTGGATGCTTGTGGGCCTTTGATCCGTCTGAGTAAAACAGATCAATATGCTGTCGGGAGTAATCTTCTACCACCATCTCAAAGCCATAGACTCTGGGGTCGGCACTGCCCTGCTGATAGTGCAACATGCAGGAATCCTGAAGGGGGAAAAGTCCACACAACTGAAGTTGACAAAGCAGGACTTCTTCTGTTGTGATATTCTTGTACAAAACTGTTTGTTAGGAATAATTAGAAATAAAATAGTTAGAAACTCCCTTTTTTTACTATTATTACATTTACCTATACCTTTTATTACACTTATGGTTTAAACTTAATTCACTGAGTATGTATTATCATCTCAAAATTATATTACACAGCACAACCAAGCTATTGTCCTCAGTTTTCTCCTCATCCTCCCTTTTTACTTTTTGTGTGTTCTGGTGTTTGTGCTCTGGCAAATGTCTGTGGGAACATCAGAGAGATCTGACACTTGAAGCTTTATGACCTTCAAGTATCCAGCCTGCAACAGCATGTGGGTGGGTTTTTCTCACCATAGATCCTCAGACCATCTTCTGAATATGTAAATGCCAGGTATATATACCAAGCCCTTTTCTGAGTGTCTTTGTTCGGACTTTGAATGCATCTTGTTCATCTGTCTGTAACCCTGCGTACAAATCTGTGCTGTTTGTGCGGAGTAAATCTTCACTGAAGTTAAGTAACTGTCTCTGAGTCTTATTCATTGCTTCTGTGTGTTGGAAACTGAAAAGGGAAAAAGAACCAACCTAATATTAATAATATTTTTTAATACAGTCCTTTCTAGAAAATCCAGTTTCCTCACACTGTTTTTAAACCAACCTTATCAAGGTGAAAGCCTGATGGATGATCACATCTGTCGCACTCTCTGTCATTGTAGTTTCCATACCGACAGCGGACTCTGTCACCGTCAGGATCAAAGGCCATCAGCTTGTATGACCGCGGGCAGTTTTCAGGAACTCTTGAATGGACAAAAAGAAGGATTAGTAGTTCACACAATCGTCAACAAAACTGGGTTAAATAAGGGAAAATAGTTACAAATGACCACATATATTACTGACTACATAGCAGATATGAATCAAATGACTTTCAATTAAGGAATCTTTGTCATCAACTTGTTTGAAAAGTGCTGCTTTCTAAAATACCTTATTAACAATTAACTGGTATTATGATTTGGTCAGTAG
Organism: Oryzias sinensis; assembly: GCA_037389245.1. Taxonomy (NCBI): domain Eukaryota; kingdom Metazoa; phylum Chordata; class Actinopteri; order Beloniformes; family Adrianichthyidae; genus Oryzias; species Oryzias sinensis. The sequence goes on from CM074489.1 coordinate 1,437,616, forward strand.
AGAATGACCTTACACAGGATTTAGCAGACACTTCTACCAAAACACTCATTTGGAATTCTGGTGTCTTGCCTAAGAAGACAGATGCATTGTGGGATCTGAAGCCATGAACCATGTGACAGACAGCCTGTTTGTCCCAGTCTGCCACAGCCACATAGAAATGAACCTGCCAGCAAGTTCATTGTGTTTTTAAATGAAAAAGAGGGAAAAGGAAAAAACACAACAGAAGTTTACCTCATGAAGGGAAGAATGGCAGTGTCTGGTGAATTGTTTGGTTTTCCGGTGTCAGATCTTCTTCCCAGATCCACCAGAGTATTCAGGCTCCAGCTAAAGACGCCGTTTCGTGTTGCAACCCAGCAACAACTCTGATCGCTGGGAAAAAGACAATCTGAACTTTAAGTTCAAGTAAAGCAGCAAATCTGCTGGAGATGAGAATTCATTGAAAACATGCTTACCTCAGTTCAAATGGTTTGTCACTCCCAACAGTTCTTGTTTCCACTGTTTCCGTTTCACACCATTGGCTGTTGTAGATGGGAGCATTGCTACTGCTGTCAATCACAGTTTTCTGCCCGCCGTTGGTGGAGCCACAGTTCCCACTGAAGCAGGACCAGTAGTGACTGTACTGACATCCATCATAGGTGGCCTTGTTACGAAAGGAAACCTATGGAAGAAGAGTTGGCAACAGGAAGGAACTCTTTTACTGCAGCAGTAGAGATGTACTTAACTTTTGTTTTTGAGTTTCTGGTTTAATAAAATTTAAAAGAAAACACAAAAGTGAAACAATAGAACTAACAAAAGTTAATAGAAAATATTCAAAGGCTACATACTCAAATAAAGAACAAAATATTTGTATGTTGATCATTTAGGACTTTACTGAATCAAAAGTTATCTTTTGTTGCTCTTCATCTTAATACCAAAATCGTTTGAAAAACATACTAATAATAATTTCTACCTTTTCTGTCCGTATTGAAGATTAAATAAAATTTGATATCAACATTAAAAAGTGAACTGCCTTCATAAAATCATCTTCTAATAGATCATTCAGAGCACTTGTTTCACCAGAACGGTGTGAATTAAGGCGTAGAAACATTATTGTTGGGATAAACTTTCCATTTTTCTGTCTTTCACGCTTGACGGAAATTGAAACATTTAAACCACTAGAAAGAATCAAAGCCCATAAAGCTAACTAAACAGACTTAAATAGGAGTAATCCATAACATGAATCTATTGCTGCAAGCATCACCTTGAAGGATCCATCAGGATTTGTTCCTTTGTAGCTGAAGCTCACGGTTCCCCCAAAGTGATGAGAGGCCGACACCAGCGGGAGCAGCAGCAGCGTCTGAAGCAGGAGCAGCACCACGGAAGTCATGTTGGTGCTCCAAAGTCCACTCTGTGGAGAAGATGCTGCTCACATCCACCTGCAGCATCTTTATACAGCAGTCTGCAGGAGGTGGAGACGCCTGCCTCAGTCCAATGGCATGCACACCGGACTTCAGAACCGGAAAAAGGCTGCAGAACCAGTTTGAAGGATTCATTTCCAACAAGAAGGAAACGAAACATTGAATAAAAAGCTCAGAAAGTGGATCTGACATTAAAGAACATGTTTGGATTAACACCCAAAATTCTGTTTGAATTCTCATTTAATTAAGATAAGTTTAATAAAAATGTTCTTGATTCTGACTAAAAAACCTTTGTTTTTTAATCTTAGCCTATGGCCATACAATTAGTTTTACTTTTGTTTCTTCTGCAGTGGTTATTCACCAAGCACTCCTAAGATTCTGCACAGAGGTTGAGTCACGTCATCTGACTATAGGATACTTTTTTCAGGCTAAATATTTGTAAGCAATCTCAAACTTATGTCAGTAAGGAACCCAAATCTTTCTGCAATCCTGCATCATGCAGGAAACAACAGGAGAGAATTAGAATGAGAGAAATCCTTCAGAAGGACCAGCGACAGAGAAAAAACAGCCTCTGGATGATCATTAACGAGAAAAAGTTTCTATTGATGATACACAGACACAAAGTTAAGAGGGCAGAGTAGGAAAAGGTAAATGGAGTGGAGCCAATCATTACAGGATTATTATTAACTGCACATGCTCCTCAACCAGCAGCAAGATTTCTGTCAAAAAGCAGAAACTACAGCTTCCTGCAACTCAACCACAGAAACTTCTGAGAATTGATTCTTTTCCCTTTCAGCTTTTGTTCTGCAGATTACTGTAACCAGCATCCCCATCAAAGGCGTGTCTCAAGTTGACGCGGGTCGTCATCATGTTCCCGTCAACGGGAACATGTTTTTTCTCAGAACGATGTTGTTGGTTCAGTGTCACAGTTCACTAATCCTACTATTTTCTTTAGACAGTTTCCGTCACACTCATTCTATAGTGATTTGTGTTCTCTGTCGTAACAAAGGCCGATAGATTTTTTTCCTTTCTCTCTGTTTGCACACAAGATCATTAAAAGTGCTAAAAACCAGATCAATGATTTTCAAACTGTTGAACTAACTCACATTTTAGCACAGATTTTGAGATGAAACACATTTTGTATAAAATATCGAACAGGAAAAACTAAACAGAAGAAAAAATAACTTATATTTCCTTTTTTCTTTTAGTGATTCCATGAACCTGTAAAAGCAGAATTCTGTCATTTTTCTCCACAAAATCAGCAATAATCAGAGGGAAGAGTTCTCTCCACTGACCTCAACTCTGGACAGAAACAGCTTTTCAGTGGAAAGGATTCTAGCACTGGTGGAAAAGGATTTTATCAGAAGTAAACTGCAGAAAACAAAAATCCTGAAGCAGCAAGAAGATCTCTAAGATACCAAGAGGACATGTCATGAAAGACAGGAGTTCATGTGGAGTTTCAGCTGTCAGTCACGGCATCTGGACACAGCAACCAGGAGCCTCATCAGTTCTTATGCTTCTGTGCGCCTCATCGGTTTCTTTTCTGTCTTCTCCTTGAATGAAGGCAGTTCTTACTGTTCCACAACCTTTTGTCCTTTATTGTAGCTGGGGATTAGAGGAAACTTGATTTTCCTAAAGATTTCCTCGTAAAAAGGGTTTTTATTTAACACACAACCCCACTGACACAACAGAGAGAAGGGTTAGGGTTAGGGTTAGGGTTAGAGTTAGAGAGGGAAATAAATGACTCCTCTGAACAAAAACCTAGAAAGAAAGCTTAGATTTAGGAATCTCCATTTGAATAAACCTGCAGGTCTTTGGGAAAATATTCAGAGCAAAGTGTAGAAACACGGCGGTGAGAGGAGCTCTGGTGATGGTCCTACCGTGTGATCTGTGACACAAACCTGGAGTTAGTTTGGCCTTTTCTAAAGCTTGGAAAACAATAGCTTGAATAGTTTTACTTTTCTTTTTATCTAAACTAAAAAAATGTTTCTTTGTTCTTTGTTCAGGTAAAGACAGGTGTGTCGCTCTGAATGCGTTACATATAACTTCACTTACTTTATGTTGGTTTCTGTTTCCTGTAACCCTTGATGGTGGAATGTGGAAGAAGGGAGAGTGCCCAGCCATCACCCCCAAGACCCCCGCCGCAGCAGCAGCGGCAGCCAGAATCCCCCCAATGCACGGGCAGGCAGGGAACAACCGCCGCCCGGGCGACCAAAACCGCCACCCAGGCCGGGGCCAGCAAGACCGCCGCGAGGCCCCAGAGCCAGAAGAGCAGGGAAACGGAGGAAAGCGCCCCAGCCCAACCAGGAGAGCAGCCCCCGCGCCGCGCGGAAGAGACCCAACGCAGGGCCCCACCGGAGAAGGACACCCACAGCCCCAGGCGAGCACCCCACCACCACCCAGGAGTTCCGGGCATCCCCCCGCCCAACCCCAGGTACGAGCCAGGACCCCCCAAGGAGACCCGCTCCGCACTCCCAGGCAGCCATCCGCCCGGCCTGGTTGGTCAGGGGAGGAAGCGAGCAGGAGCCCGCCGCCCCATGGGAACCGCGGGAAAAAAGAGGACCCCACAAGGGTGTTTATGCATGCTGGCCCGACCAGGCTCGGCCACAGTTGGAAAGTGGCGAGGGGCCCAGCTCCAGGAGCAAGGACCAGAACCCACACCCCAGGGCGCCAACCTCCCGGCTCAGATGTAATATGAACCCCCCCTTGCGAGAAACACCGCGGGCCCAGGCGCCCGGCACCCGGGTTCTGGCCGCCGTTGCAAAAGAAGGCCCGTACCCCACCAGGGAAGAGGCAGGGGACAGATGGTCTAGGTCCACCTTCCTTACCGAAAATGTGTATGCGTGTATGTGTTTGAGAGGGTGTGTGTGTGCAATATTGTGTGTGTTTATGTTGGAATGTATATATTGTGGGGAGAGGTGTGGTGTGCTAGGGGTGCAGTTAAGGTGGTGGGTAGGGCACTGGGGGACATCTCGATTACTCACAGTGGCGTCCCCTCACCCTCCCACCAGGGACCTAAATGTCACAAGGTGTGGTTAAGAATTGGAGTAGGGTGCTGAGAGGACATCCGCTGCTTGCTGTAGTGATGTCCAAGCACCCCCTGCCAAGACCCTACATGTCTGGGTGCAAATAAGGCCGAAGAGGCCACTCCCACGGCAACCATGGGAGGCCACTGCCTGGTAAGCCCAAGGCTCATCATGAGCTAAACCCCCACCCTCACCCTATTGTGAGGTTATATGAGAGGGGGTAAGTTGGGACAGCTGGTGGGCTGTCCCCGGTGGTCAAACAGCTGTCCCCAGCAAGGCCAGGCCCACCAGCCAGGGCCCCACCCGGGCGCCCGACACAGGCCAGCACCACCCCCCACACAGAGAGGAGCCAGCGTTGGCCCCCCCGAACAAGCCGGGCCCCACTAAGCGGCCCTAGAGAATTCTGGTCAGGCCTCAGCCGGGACAAGGCAACCCATTGACCGGAAACCTGCCGATGGCCTCAGCGGAGACCCGACAAATCAACCCCTGCCCACGTACCAATAGATGGAGCCCCCTCCCAAGTGCCCCCACAAGGCAGGGCCGACCAAGACCCCCCCCACCCACCACCCCAGACCCGCCTTGAACGGATGACACCCAGGCGACCGGGGGCCCCAAGAGGGTCCGCCCAGAGGCCGGGGCGGTCAGCCCCAGGTGTGAGTGGGAAGCCCATCCAGCCTTCGCTGGAGCCCCAGTAGCGCCCCACCTTAGCACAGGCAAGGGACCACCCCCAAGCCAGCAGACCACCACCACCCCCTGCATGCCCCACACCGCCCAGAGGACCACGCCTTGGCCCCAGCCACACTTCACCCAGGCGCGGGACCCGACCCCGATCGCGGAGCCCCCACCACCCCGCCAGGCCCGGAGGCCCGACCCCACCCCACGGCAGAAGGGGCAAGGAGTAGCGACGACCAGGCCCCCACCCCTAAGTCATGGAGTTAGCTATGGGAGACCAGAGAGACTGAGTTCTTTCAAAGTTACTTGAACTTTGGGCTGACATTTTTTCCAAGCTGATATGATCAAACAGCAGATTTCTGTGTTGACTTATATTTATATTTTTCTTGCTTTTCCAATTTATTAAAATAGTTTTGCAATGCAAAGAGTTAACTGAAAATGATAGAGCCTAATCCTCCTTCTACATGCATTAGCACTCATGTCACCAAGCACACAAGAGTGACGGTTGAGAGCTGTGATTGAGCAAGCCAGACTGATAGATCGGCACATACCTGCTGCCAGAGAGCCTGGACAGGCGTGCAGAACCACAGTGCATGCATGTAATTGTCGGGTAGATTACTGTCTAGTGCTGACAAATGTCTGAGTTACTGCAGGGCCATCTTGAACATCCTCTGTCAGTGTAGTAAATTCTGTGAAGAGTTTTGAAATGGATTAGCTGCGAATTTGGACTTTTTGTCAGTTTAAGGTGTTTAGACAAAGTTCTGATAGCTTTCCTCTGTGCTGATGCTCCAAATCATCCATTTTGTTGTCGGAAGTGAGATATGTATCTAAATTACATAAAAGTTTGTATATTTTTTGGAAAGTTTTATTCATTGAGAATTGATCAGAGTAGTAACTACATCATGGTAGCTTTAAATCATTGTCTCTGTATTTAAACTTTTGGCGTAATAATTGTAAGTTGCTGATATTCCAGAAGTTATTTATTCCATGTTTGTCTTGAAGTTCCTGAGAGTTATGAATCTTCTATCAATAATTATGTGTCTGGATTGTTTTGTGCCCCTGCTTGCCAAGCTGGGAAGTGGATAATCTTTTTGTTTATGAGGATGTCTGGGTTGTTCCGGATGGGTGTCATTTGCAGTTGAATTGATGATTTTTGATATTTTGAGAAATTCCTGAGCAGTTAAAGTGGCGTTTATATTAATACTTTTGAAACAATCCTGTTTTTAACTATTTGGCTAATAAATGGAAGATCTGACAGGTTGATCTTTCCACACATAACGCGCCTGTTCAAGTCTAACCATGAGTTGGTTTCTGGATTATTTTTAACCAAGATGTATTGTAATCTATTTGCAAGAAAGTAATTGTGGAAGTTAGGTAATTCTAATCCTCACATCTTTTGCAGATTTTAAAAGTTTTAGACTAATTCTTGCAGGTTTATTGTTCCATAGAAAGCGATATGGATGAATCTATTTTGAACCATTTTAATGGCGGTTATTAGTGGGAATCATTGAGAATAGATAATTAACTTTGGGTAAGATTTTTCACATTTTTACCATTAGCTACCTTGCCCATAAGGGACAGAGGCAGGTTGGTCCAGCGTGTTAGATCGTCCTGTATGTTTTTCAGTAATGGGGTGTAGTTTAGCTGCACCAGTTCTGATATTTTGGGGAAAAATAAATACCTAGATATTTTATATTGCCTGATTTAACTGGTATTGTGAGTCTTGCTCGCATTACTGTTCAGTGAAGTAATAAACAGATTTATTCCAATTAATGGAATAGTCTGATATAGAAGAGAATTCATTAATGATTATTTGCGTTTCATTTACAGAATGTATATTACTTAAAAACAGCAATATGTCATCTGCAAGACTAATTTTATGATGGCTGTGTGTTTGGTTTTAATTCCTTTGATACTCTCATTTCTGTCTTATTGCTGCAGCTAGAGAGCTCAAATAAATATGTGCAAAAAGAGAGAGGGGAAAGTCGACAACCCTGTCTAATTCCTCTTCCAAGAAAAAACCTGTTGGAAGTCTGTTTTATTAGTTCTAACTTTGTCACATTGGGGTTGTGATATAATATTTTGATCCAATTGATGAATGATTCTCCAAACCCAAACTTATGGAGAACAGCAATGAGGAACTTCCAATTTATATCAAAGAGCTTTTTCAGCATCCAGTGATATAGTCATTTCCTGTGGTTTGATGTGACAAGTCTATTATGTTATGAGTCTGCGGACATTGTCATCAGTGTCTGCCTTTATTGAATCCGGATTTGATCAAAGTGAATTATGTGAGTGACTTTCTATTCTCTGTGCTAGTGCTTTGCAGATAATTTTTACATCTGCATTAATTAAAGAAAATGGGCGATAGCTTGAAGGACTCGTGAGGTCTTTGTCTGGTTTTAGGAGAAGGATAATGTTGGCAGAGTTCATGTTAGGTGGTAGAAGATTGGCTTTCATTGATAAATTTTTACCGTATTATAAAGCGTTGGTGCCAGTTGTTCCCAAATTCATATAAAACTCTGCAAACCTCATCAGTTCTTATGCTTCTGTGCTCCTCATCGGTTTCTTTTCTGTCTTCTCCTTGAATGAAGGCAGTTCTTACCTGTTCCACAACCTTTTGTCCTTTATTGTAGCTGGGGATTAGAGGAAACTTGATTTTCCTAAAGATTTCCTCGTAAAAAGGGTTTTTATTTAACACACAACCCCACTGACACAACAGAGAGGGAAATAAATGACTCCTCTGAACAAAAACCTAGAAAGAAAGCTTAGATTTAGGAATCTCCATTTGAATAAACCTGCAGGTCTTTGGGACAATATTCAGAGCAGAAATTGAGCTCTGACGGTGCAGAGGAGCTCTGGTGATGGGGTCTACAAGTGTGATCTGTGACACAAACCTGGGTGGTTAGCCCCTTTTCTAAAGCTTGGAAAACAATAGCTTGAATAGTTTTACTTTTCTTTTTATCTAAACTAAAAAAATGTTTCTTTGTTCTTTGTTCAGGTAAAGACAGGTGTGTCGCTCTGAATGCGTTACATATAACTTCACTTACTTTATGTTGGTTTCTGTTTCCTTTAACCCTTGTGCTATCCTATGACCCCCTTCCATTGAGGTGTTCCCCTACCATGACAAAGGTGGATAAAGGTGGAAAGATTTCATGTAATCCATGGACACCAGTGAAGATCACAAATCACTGAAGAAAAAAAGGTTCAGAGCTCTGTCTAGTGGGTCTAGATGACCCCACTGTCTAGTGGGTCTAGATGACCCAACTGTCTGGTGGGTCTAGATGACCCCACTGTCTGAGTGAGTCTAGATGACCCCACTGTCTAGTGGGTCTAGATGACCCCACTCCCACGTTAACGTGCCTAGAGATAGCACAAGGGTTAAGTTTTCTGCAAATCTATTGCAACGGTCCTGAGAGACCAGGTCTATCAAACAACCATGAAAAGGGTGACAGGGGTCAGACTCTGTGTTCAGAATGATGCATTAGCAGTAACTTGACAGAAAAAACATGTTTGTGTCAAAATGAACGGTCAGATAACATCACTACCCCGGCCATTCAGATCCTGAGGAAATGAACCGGTCCAGTCAAACCGATTTACACACCTTGGTGCAATGCGTTCATGATCCCTCAGACTCATCATCACTCCCATTATTTTCAATAAAACAAGCATTTGTCTTAGAATTGACAACATTATGCAGTTTTTGAAAACTATAAAAAGCAGTTTAGCTGAGACTGGTGGGGTAGAAATGTTGAAGGCTAACCCCCTTTTGTAAACAGCCTTAAAATGGGCACAAAAATCTGTTTCACATGATTTTCTGAACATCCCAGAACAATCTTCAAGGTAAGTTTTAGAAAATCGGTGGGAACCTTATCTAAGGAGCAGAGCACATGAACCATGGCATGTAAATGTATTCAAGCATGTTGAACTTTGTCTGAAAATGGCAATGGGACCTGAGCCGTTCCAGTCCTTCATGGTCCCTATCAGTCCAGAGAAAACAAGAAAGCCCTTAATTTAATGCAGCTGCACTGTTCTTCCTTTTAACTGTCTTTCTCAATGTTTATTTTTAATTTAAGATCCTAAATCTGCTAGTCTTGTCTTGAAGGCCTCAGGGTCTGACATTTGGACCTCTGTTGTTCAGCCTGTACATGCTCCGCCCGGGTCAGATGATCACTAGGGCAGCTGGACCTGAAGACGCTCAACGTCCTTCAATTCAACAACAACAGAGCAGCAGTCCCAGCTTTGGAAGACAAAGACGAAGGACAGAAGGTGACTGAAGAGTTGAGTTTTAAGATCAAATGCCAAAAGTCAAGCTGGAGAGCTTTGGTGTCGTAACAAACGGAGGTCACATTTAGGCCAAAGCAAACCTGCCCAGATCCAGAGGTCGCATGGTCAAACCAAATTTAGAGGAGGGTGCAGGGAAACCAACTCGCAACTGCAGAGGCGTGTGGACAGGTTAGGGCTTCTGGTTTACGACACCTAACTTCGCCTAACCTAACCCTAACCCTAACCCACACTGCTGCTTCCTAATGAATGATTCTGTAAGTTTTTATTCAGAAATAGGCCTGATTTATTGGGTTTACTGAATTATTACAAACACATCTGCACCAAAGTCAGTTTGTTGATATCATCTCACGTATCTTGACTCTGGGTGTTTGATGGATGGAAAAGTCTATTTGTGGATAAATGAAGCTTCAGTTGTTCAGATTAGAAAGAAAATGTTGCTCTTTTCTGCTGCTTTGTCTAAAATACTGCAGTCTTCCTGTTTCATTAAATGTTGTCTTTTGTATTTTTGCTTTCTGTTTTTCATGTATTGTTTTTGAAGAGCAGCTAAGGATCAGATAAAGGGATTTCTTTAGCAACTTCTTTGCATGATTGCTTTTCAAAGGTTTCCATCGACACCTATGTGAACAACACAAACACTCCTGTTCCTGCTCCACCTGTTCTGAAATCTAGATAGATTTACGAAGATTCAGGCCATAAAAACTCTGCAGTTTTTTTCTTTATGTACCGAAACTCTTTCTGATCTTCTAAAACCATCTGCTAAAAATGTCAAATAAATGAGTCTTGTTGGGATCAATGGGAAAGAAAAAACCCCAATCATGACTTAAAATGAAGAAAATAACAGCTGGAAAGCAGCGCCTTCTATCTTGATTACCTATGTTAGCGGCTAGAGGAACTTGTCTGTCGGCATTTCAATGCCTCTTGACATCAGCTAACATAACAGGTTTGAATGGGGATCAAACGGGAAAACCTCAGAGTTATTCTCAGAGCTGTCACATGAACCAACACACGTTTGATAAGCTACTGACAACACCTGACTTGTGTAATTGTAATTTCATCTGCATTGCAGAAAACAGTAAAGTTAACCTTGTGCTATCTTAGATGACCCCCCCCCCCCCCTTCCATTGACGTGTTCTCCCTACCATGATCATTTTTGGGGTCACAAGGCTGCTGGAGCCTGTCCCAGCTACTGTTGTGTGAAGGCAGTGTACAGCCTGGACAGGTTTAAGCCCAAGCTTTTTTGGCAGCGCTTGAAAGGGGCAATGCTTTAATTTCCTAATCCTCTGTTCCTGGACTTTCCCAGTGAAGCAGAGCATTCACTTTAGAGATGAAGACCAGCTTTATTTGTGCAGGGGCAGCTGGTTGACATGGGGGTAAAAAGGACAATGTGTTTTTTCTGCAGCAAATTCAATTCTCATCAGTCAGAACAATTCTGTTCTTGAAAAAGAAACCCTTGTTCTTAAGTGGGTCCTGCAACACCTTCATGTGTGTGTAAGCAGTTGTTCTGTGGGTGGACATGCTATGTTACCTTTCCAAATGTACACAAAATGTTGATACAGAACCAATACAAATCAGAGCAAATAACATTCAGCCAATTATTGTGAGCACATTTAAAAAGTCATTTGTTTTTATACATTTTAGAAACGGCCTGATTCCCTTTCTTGTTCAATATAATTTCATAAACTCTGGTTACTTTAATTTCTTTAGCCTCTTTTTCAAAACGCAAGACCGAAAGAGATATGTGATAAAAATGAGTTCCATTGTAAAACCAACAATGACATTGTGATTAGTGGTTTCTGAGTATAGGGAAAGGGTTTCATAGAACAGAGGATGAGAGTATTGCCATTGTAGCATAGAGTGGAAAGTTCTTCTTTACACTGAAAACCAGGTACATTTATGAAATGTTTTTGTATAGAAGGTTAAAGGACAAATGTCAATAACTTGAGTCTTTCCAATAAATAACATGGAAAAACAGCTAAAGACAAGGATGCATAAAAGACCAAAATGATGCTAAAGAAATCACAGTCCCTTAAAAAAAACCATTTAATGATGTTGCATTTACTGCAGAAAATTCATAAAGTTGGATATTTGGCGCAGATAAAGTCATTTGTGAAGTTGCGAGTTTGTGGAACAGCAAGCTTAAGGAATGCTTAAAGTTACAAATAGAGCAGTGATAAGAAGTCAACAAGTTATTTGTTTTCACTTCAGAAGATAAAAATCCCAGGAGGAGCTGTGATTTTAAGTTTCAATTTCCTCGCATTGCTTTAAAGCAAACCTGTTTTTACTTTGGTTGGGCCAACAGTTTGGAATTCCCAACAGAAAGGTCTGAAAAGTTGTCCAAAAACCTTTATGAGAACGGTTGTAAAGAAGAACCTTGTGGTCATTGTAAGCTGGCAGGCAGTGAAGGCTGTCTGGAATTGTCTCTTTTTCTTTTTGTCCTTTAGATAAAAGGGCAGAAAGTAAAAAAATAACGTTATTCTTCTCACTGCTCCTTCCCTGTCATGAAGTTGTGTCCATTTATGAGGTATACTGAATGTGTTAATGCGGTGATCCCAATTGAAGGAGCAAATAAACAGAACATTCTTTTTTAAACTCGTCCAACAGCTGAGCAGACAGATGGCAGCTGAAAGCCTTTTGTGTTGGACATATTTTACTGTTACAACATGAGTTATGAATCATTTGACACACTAGGTCAGGGGTCGGCAACCTTTTTTACTCAAAGAGCCATTTGGGACCGCCCCTAATAAAAAAGAAAGCACCCGGAGCCACAACCCGTTTTGACATCATTATATATATTATACATTGTACACATTTTATTATTAGTCTGAACTATCTTTTATTTAGAAAAATCATTTATTTTATCAGTCCAGTATGAAAAAAAACATCAACAAAAGCTATGTTGGGCGGTTTTTGGCTGGGTCTGGATTAAAACAGATGACTTTTCGGCTGGAAAACTGTGACTCTATCTGGCAACGCTGGCACGAACTCTTCTGTCATCAGTCTCTGCCCCGCGGTACGTCAAGTTCCCGGCAGAAGATCGGAGTGTTTATTGAAGCCGTGTCTCTACCTGCTATCAGCTCTGCAGTTCTCGCCCGATAAATACGAGCTCATTACGAAGCTGGTTTTTACGTGGCTCGCGCTTCGTTCGGAGCCATCATCGCCTTTGAAATGCAGTGAAAAATGAACAAACTAAAATAAAATTTAATTATTATAAAATACTCATTATTTTCCAAAGTCACAGGGAGCCACAACAGATGGATGAAAGAGCCACACTTGGCTCCGGAGCCATGGGTTGCCGACCCCTGCACTAGGTGTATATTTAACCCTTGTTCTATCCTATGACCCCCCCCCTTCCATTGACGTGTTCTCCTACCATGACAAAGGTGGATAAAGGTGGAAAGATTTCATGGAATCCATGGACACCAGTGAAGATCACAAATCATTGAAGAAAAAAGGTTCAGAGCTCTGTCTAGTGGGTCTAGATGACCCCACTGTCTAGTGGGTCTAGATGACCCCACTCCCAATGTTAAAGTGCCTAGGATAGCACAAGGGTTACGGTAAGAGCACTTTTTGTTTTTAATAAGATCAGTTTAGAAAATGATTTGGAATGTTAAAACAATGATGTGGAAATCCCTTTAAATGTTTTTATTTATTTAGCTCACTTTATAATAAAAACCGCCTGATTCATCAATTCTAGAACAAACAAAAAACCCTCTATAAATAACTTGTGTTGCAGGGTTAGGGCGGTCGACCTCGGATCGGAAGATTGTAGGTTTGATTCCCACCTTGCCCGCCCATATGTCGAAGTGTCCTTGGGCAAGACACTGAACCCCGCCCTCTATGCTGGAAGGTCGGTTCCAATGTTTGACAGCGAGTGTATGAATGTGTGTGTGTGTGTGTATGTGTGTGTGAATGTGTGTGTGTGTGTGTGAATGTGTGTGTGTGTGTGTGTGTGTGTGTGTGAATGTGTGTGTGTGTGAATGTGTGTGTGTGTGTGTGTGTGTGTGTGTGTGTGTGTGTGTGTGTGTGTGTGTGTGTGTGTGTGTGAATGTGTGTGTGTGTGAATGTATGTGTGTGTGTGTGTGTGTGTGGTCTTACATTTATTACTTTGTAGGGTCCAATCACTTGGAGCCCACCAACAGTGTGGGGCCCAACGTCCTTGTGGGGCCCAAAATCGTGGACCCCTCAAAGTTTGAGCTATTTAACAGGCTTAGGAGGGCCCCCTGATGCTCCTGTTTCGTTTTTAGGGGTTGCCCCATGAAGTGACAAAAATTGAAAACGTGGGTAAAAAATGTGTGTGAAATTTTTTTAATGTAGCGCCCCCTAGTGTCACAGACCCGGTATTGCAGATGATACACACTCCCGGAAGTGTGTATCCCATTAGCCTATGAGGAAATGTTTGCATTTTTGCGTCATCATACTTCGACCACGCCCACTTCCTGGATCTTTTTAAAGGCCTTTTAAAGGACAACCTGATGGTTGATGCAAGAGTTTTGGAAGCAACAGGTATGGTTCTTTTGACTTAAATTTTACAAGTTAGTGTGCTTTTTATCTCTTTTGACTTTGTTTGCAATGACAGCTACATGCAGTAAAAAAATGGGGGGAAAATCTTTATCAATTAAATACAGAAGTAAACAGCGGATATTACTAATGCTTATGCTAGGTAGGCTATCTATCATGGCTGGGACCCTAACACTGCTTTTTTACCTTTTTTTTTTAAAGAAGATCTAAAGCATGTTGAGTTATGTTTGAAAAAAGTTGAAACAAGATATAAAGTATTTGAAATGACAAGAATTGATAAGAGACTAGTGACCTAATTACATGAATCTCCACTGCTTATCACTGAAAATTAATTCAATTTACTGCAGATTAATTTTCTAGCATTGGTAAGTTAAAAATTTTAAAATGAAAGACAACTAATAAATTAATCTTGTCAGTGCTATTGCTAAAATAGAAAAAAAAAGCTTCCCACCTTGACGAATCATATCTTTAATTATAGACTGAGTGTAAAGTCAAAAGGAACACATACAAAGAATGCATTAAGTATTGATAGCATGATAGGTCTTTATAAATAGCACAATATAGATGTTTTTATTTTATCATAAGCTTAAGCTTGCACTATTCTAAAGTTGATAATGACACTTTGAGATGTTTAAATAAATACATTGCCTTACACTGTTAGCTGATGTCAAATTAAGCGTTATCCCATTTGCTGTAACAGATCCAAAAGGGGCAAGAACAAAATCCTAGGATAAACCCTAGTGATGAAGTGCAATTTCCTTGTGGTAAGTGCAAAATAAATATGGAGTTTTGAGGATTTGTTTTTATCTTCGTGTTGTATATTCAAAAAGTGTAATAAAAAGGAATAAAAAATAGTTGGATTCCTCTTTATTTTAATCTCCCTTTAGAGATTAGTGAATGATCATCAAGAATCACCAAACCACACTATACAAATAATTGTTGCAAATAATAAACCACATTTGCACTTATTTGCAGTTAAAGGAATAGAGACTGGAGCTGAAATAGAATCTAACTTTGGTAATTCAAAGCGAAACGGTGAGTAAATAAATACAAATATTAAATTAGGAAAATGTCTATCTCAAATGTCCAAACATTTAAAATGTCCTAAAACTGTCCATTTGTTTTATCATAGATTCAGAAGAAGCAAAAGCAAAAATGTTCTGAGAAAACCGAAGGAAAAGAGTTCCTGAAGACTATTGCTTCCCACAAGGAATGAAAATACCAAACAAAAGTCCTTCTAGGTAACAACTATATGGTTCAATGTCATTTGTTATTTGTGTAAGGACTGTTGATTTCAAACGAGTCTTTATAGGATCCTTCCATATGCTAATTGTCTTTTGTTTTAGTTTTTACTCAAAGGTTAAATTGTCTTCATTAAAACTCACTGTGTTCTAGCTTTAAACTTTCTCTTAATCAACTATTTTCAAGTTTTTCCAATTGTTATACAGACAATTTTCACAAAAGACAGTCTCACCACAGAGAATTCCTTAAAAAACTATTTTGAAATGAAATATTGAAATTGAATATCCGTGGGTGATTTCTCCTCCAAGCTTGGGTCCTCTACCAGAGGCCTGGGAGCTTGAGGGTCCTGCAGTATCTAAGCTGTTCCTAGCATTGCACTTCTCTGGACTGAGAGGCCTGAGGTCTTTCCAGGTATCTGTTGCAGCCACTCCTCCAGCTTGGGGGTTACTGCTCCAAGTGCTGCAATTACAACTGTCACCTTCACTTTCCATGCTTTCTTCAGTTCCTCTTTGAGTCCCTGGTATTTCTCCAGTTTCTCATGTTCCTTCTTCTTGATGTTCCCATCGCTTGGCACTGCCACATCCACCACAACGGCTTTTCTCTGTTCTTTGTCCACCGCTACAATGTCTGGTTGGTTCGCCATTACCGTCCTATCAGTCTGGATCTGGAAGTCCCACAGAATCTTTGCCCTCTCATTCTCTACCACCTTCGGAGGAGTTTCCCATTGTTTTGACCTTGGGGTTTCCAGTTCATATTGTGCACACATTCATTCTGTACCACTTTGTCCCTTTCGGGGTCACGGGGCTGCCGGAGCCTATCCCGGCTACTTGGGCATAGGCAGGGGATGCCCTGGACAGGTCGCCAGTCTGTCGCAGGGTAAAATGTCCACAATCACACACCCATGCACTCTCACACTCACACCTATGGACAATTTAGAGTTGCCAATTAACCTATGAAGCATGTTTTTGGACAGTGGGAGGAAGCCGGAGATCCCGGAGAGAACCCACGCATACACGGGGAGAACATGCAAACTCCACACAGAAAGGTCCCCAATTGATGTATTTTTCATGTCCCCCAGCCAGGACTTGAACCAGGGGCCTTCTTGCTGTGAGGAAAGAGCACTTACCACTGCGCCACCGTGCAGCCGGAGCAGAAGTGGGGACAGAGCATCACTTTGGTATATCCAACATTTGATGGACACTTGTGCAAGTGGCTTCCCATTGGCTTCAAGGGTGGTTTTCCACAGCTTAATTTAGTTTCCTATTAAGGCTCTTAGAGTCCTGTTGATGTTGTACAGCTCCAACCATTCAGTGATCCACATGTGTGGCATTGAGTCATAAGCTTTCTTGTAGTCAATCCAGGCTGTGCACAGGTTGGTGTTTCGTGACCTGCAGTATTGAGCGACTGTTCTGTCAACCAGGAGTTGGTGTTTGGCTCCTCTGGAGTCTCTGCCAATGCCCTTCTGTGTGTTCCTCATGTATTGATCCATGTGCCTATTTATCTTGGTTGCAATGATGCCTGACATGAGCTTCCATGTTGTGGAAAGACAGGTTATTGGGCGGTAGTTGGATGGGACTGCACCCTTTGAGGGATCCTTCTGGATCAGGATTGTTCGCCCTTCCGTTAGCCATTCGGGGTGAGTCCCATCTCTTAGCAGCTTGTTCATTTGTGCTGGTAGGCGCTCGTGGAGTGCGGTGTGTTTCTTTAGCCAGTAGGCATGTATAATGACAGGGCCCGGTGCAGTCCAGTTCTTCATACCTTAGACTCTTCCTTGGATGTCTGCCACTGTGATGGATACCAGATTCTGTTCAGGGAGGTTGCTATGTTCATTTCTCAGAGAGACCAGCCATTGGGCATTGCTATTATGTGCTGCCTCTTTCTCCCATATGCTTTTCCAGTACTGTTCAGTTTCCAGCCTTGGTGGGTCTGCTCGGCTGTTTTGACCCTGCCACTGAGCGTACACTTTCGCTGAGTTGCGAACAGCCTGTTTATTTGTCTGGCTTCATTGTTTCTTGTGTACCTCTTTAGGCGGCTGCTCAAGGCTAGGAGCCTTTGTTTGGCAGTTTCCAGTGCTTCAAGTATGGGCATCTAGCTGTATCTCTTAGATACTTGCTTTCTTATTGTACCTATTTAAGCCTCTGTCAGCTTACTCACATCCTTCTGAGTTGCCTTGATTTTGGCCTCTAACCGTTCCATGGTGGGTATTGTTGTTTTCTCCCATGGTTGCTCTTATAGCCAAGCATCTCAAGGATCACTGTTGCTGAAGTGTAAACCAGCTCAATGTTTTCTGTGATGGTTGTGGTAGGAATTGCCCTCAATGCTTCATTCACAGTTTCCAGGAGACTTTCAGGTGGTACATCACTTAACTGTTGTAGCTGGTATCGGGGTTGCCTAGTGTTCATTCTAGACATGATCTTGTCTTTCAGGCCAGTTGCTGCCTCGCTCAGCATATCTGTAGTTGTTGGGGCTGTGTACCCAAGCTCAAGGTGGGAGTGTGGTATAGCCTCCTGTCTGACCTGCTGTTCTGGCTCTCCCGTGGTATTATATTGTATCGCTTCAATCTCAAATTGTGATAGGAGTTGCCGATTTTAGATGTTAGAGCATTGGGCTACCAGTTGTTGGCAGTTATCCTTGATTGTGGGTTTCAAAGCATCTATTCATTCCACATTCTCTGCATGTAACCCCTCTGGGTGGAATTACTTGAGTAGTAGCATCGCAGGACTGCTTGTGGGTCCTATTATTTGTTTAAGCATAGTTGGAGGCAAAGCCTTTAGCCACCAAGCCCCTGTCTTATGGGATAAACTACCAGCCTTTGGAAGAGAGGCCGAAACAGTT
Organism: Oryzias sinensis; assembly: GCA_037389245.1. Lineage (NCBI taxonomy): Eukaryota > Metazoa > Chordata > Actinopteri > Beloniformes > Adrianichthyidae > Oryzias > Oryzias sinensis. The sequence continues at coordinate 1,455,593 of CM074489.1, forward strand.
TCTACATTCAAAGATAGGCTCAGAACATTCCTTTTTTGACAGGTTTATTGGCAGACTAGCTAGTAATCAGAGAATGTTTAAGTTACTATGAACATGTTTGAATTAAACTTAATAACAGTAATAGTTGTTAATAGGCTGCTAGAATTTAGAAGCTGGGGTAGCTATGGTGCACTGGGGTTCTGTCCTCTATTCTCGATCATTTATTTATCATTCAGTTCTCCATATCTCTGTTTGGTGCAGTGTGATTCATGCATTGTCCCCCTTTTCCCACTCTCCGAGTGATTCCAGATTCCAGTTGTGCTCCTTATTTCAACGTGTACCTCGCCTCTGGCTCGTCTCACGCCCCTAGCCGTCCCCCAACTCCATCTGGATGAACCCCATCTGCTGGACTATTTAGACATGTAGTTGTAGGGTTAGATAAGCTAATTCTTCTCTAAGACATCTGGTAACTGACCATCCTGGGGGGATCCCTCCTTTATGTGGACACCCCTGAGGTTTCTTCTTTTTTTCCTGGAATCTGTTTTTTTTTTCAGGAGGTTTCCTAAAAGAGAAGGAGGGTCTAAGGCAGGGGTCTGCAACCTTAACTACTCAAAGAGCCATTTGGATCAGTTTCCACATATATTAAAACACAGAGAGCCACAACAGACTTTGGAAAACCCAGTGTTTCCAGTGAACGGCATAATTTAACTGGTTTTGAAACATTTCAATCGCTATTCACTTCTCATTCAATTTCATTCAAAATGTATTGTCTTCAGAGGCAGTCCTGGCTAGTTTGACACCTTGGGCAAAACAAAAATATATATTTTTTTACTGTATTATTAAACATAAGTAAAACATGCTTGTAAAGTTGAATTCACAATCAATATATAGTGTGTAGTTACATCTAACACGCATCTGTTTGTGTTTTCTTTCTGAAGGCTGGGTGTTTTTTGGTAAAAACTGACAAATTTCTCTATTTTTTTTTCTTGAGCTGAATACAACCTTGACACCAATTATGAATTAATAAGTCAAGTAATTTCAGTTGGCTTCATGAATGAACAATGGAAACTAGAGGACATATTCTTCTGTTTTTTGTGCTTAAGTGTTGCATAAAACTTACTAAAAAAAAGACAAATGATTGTGTTCATTACATGTGAAGCATTGACTGTATATGATAATGGCAAAGAAGCTTAGATGAAATGCATCAATAAAATAATTAACAAGACTGGTCTAATTAAGTGTAAACCTTCATTAGCCAAATGTTGCTCCAAATCTTACTCCTCCATCAGTAAATTTGGACGTATTTGGTGCCTAGCAAGTTTTAACTTTGGACCTCGCATGCATTCTTTACCCTTGGAGTGTTTTTCTTCTTTCTAAACTGGACGCTGAACTTTTGATCTTTTGTCCATTTTCCAAAACTTAAAATAGACTTTTAAATCTCTCAAACATCCAGACTTAAGATGAGTGAGGTGATGGAAACAAATTCCCTTTAATGCAGACTTCTTTTTGTTCTTTCTCTTTTCATAAAATCCAGTAAAGCAAACATAGAATATAAATTTTATGGATGACAACTATTTTTTATTAGGAACCAGCTGTTGGTTTGTTGCAGGTTCTTGAATCATAAGCAGTGAGCCTCAGCCCCTCCCCCGCCTCTCTACTTGTTCATGTCCTCTGCAGGTGCGAGTCGTTTTCCCACTTGCAACCCCCCATGCGCTCCTCCGGTACTCTACACAGAGAGGGCTAAACACAGTTGTCGTAGCAGAAAGGTGACAGGATAGTAGGGATACCCTAGCACAAATTAAGTTAATTTTACGTGGAAATGAGGAGTTCAAGTGTAGAAAACTGCAGGGGTTGGGGACTGTCAATTATTATAATTTTTTTTTTTTTTTTTTTGGGTGCTCGTGTTCCCACAACGAGATTACCACTGACTGTCTTTTTGGAAGAACTTTCCATCCCATTACAGTCTCTTGTCCACAACCGAAGACACACCCCCTCCGCACATTCACGCTGCTCTCCTCCTCCTGCCCACTCACATATACCAACAGTGATAAGGGCACCACAACAATCTTAAAACATAATAGTTATTTTATAAAACCACAGAGAGCCGCAGCACAGAGATGAAATAGCAACCTGTGGCTCCGGAGCCGCAGGTTGAGCAAGAATTGCAATTTGCCACAACACAAACGTTCAACGCCCATCCTTTCTCACACATCTAACCCTAACCGGATCAGGGAGGGCAGGGACAGCAGAAGAGGATATGGGAGACTTTGGCGCAGTCATTTCAGTAGCTATGTCACGAGTCTGAGCATTTTAAAGCATCTGGTTTAGATCTGCTCCTGATCCAACGCAATTTTAATTAGGAAAAACATATTTTTATTCATGTATTATTTTATGTGTCCTTTATTATGAAAAACATTTCTGCAAGAACAAGTTAAAAACACAAAAACAAGATTTTCATTTGTGTGGATCTTTTAATATTTGTATAGGGAGCCAGGTGGACCTCTCAAGAACTAAATGCTGAAAGTGTGTATATTCTACCCAATGAGAACTCATTTACATGATTAAGTCATCACATGTACACCACGCCCACATCTTGGACCTCTTACAGGCATGATTGCCTAAGCTTGGAGAAAGGGCCTTGGTAGCAAGCAAAGCAACAGGTAGGTTTTTCCTTTTTTTGGTGGGGTGTTGATGTTTCTTAAGTCTGTCTCTGCCTCTGTTTTTTTGCAATGACAACTACATGCACTCAGAATCAAATGCAAGAACGTTCACATGAAGGAAATACAGTAGTTAACATTGAGCACATGTTGCTAATGCTAGCGCTAATGCTAGCGCTAATGCTAGCGCTAATGCTAAAATAGCAGTACATCATGACTGAGACCTGAAAGTTTTAAAAAGATAATCCATGAAGCCTGAAGCCCTCACTGCTCTTTCTAGCCTAACTGCATATTGGCTGATAGTGTCATATTCAGCTCTGCAGCAAAGGATTAAATGTTCATGAGGGATTTTCCTGTGGTAGCTATGGGACAGGTGTTAAATTTGTACTTGAAGGAACTGACTTTATTTCCATGCGCATAGTTCAGCATTTATAAAAGAAATTAAGGCTTAATGTTATTAAAAAAAATGTTTTCTTGATTTCTTTGTTATTCAATATAACCCTATTTTCTATACACAAATATAAATATTTGTACTTTTCTTACAGTCTCATCCTGATCATTACTAAATTTTATGCATGCACTATTATAATATTGATTTTATTTTAAGATATTTGAATACATAAATTTACTTATACATAAGTCTGATCAACTAAAACTTATGACTTTACATTTGTTGTGATAGAGCCAAAAACGGAAAGAAAAAAACAAAGGATGAGAAAGAAAAAACCAAGGATTCAAACAACCCCTGATCATACATCAAGTCACGTCTCGGCCCCTGAAGAGTTGACAACAGAGGTAAGATGGACAGTATGTGTTGTAGTCATTTGTGTTAGTAGCTGCAACTTAGTAATGTTTTCAAAGAAAAGAGTTGATATAGTAAGCAATGACTGACATTAATTTAGTGTAATAATACTGTACTTTAGTAATCTTTAGTAGAGGTTGTGTATTTTGTAGTTATTACATGTATTTTTATTTAAATTCCTTCATTTTTGCACTTGATGATACACACAAATTACAAACTCAAACTGTGTGGGGTCCTTTTGTGAAAACCTTCCCCCAACCTTTTCCTGACTGGCTTGACTTTTACACACACAAGTTTCTAGCTGCTCTTTATGGGGCCCTCCCGTCTGCTAATTACCTTTTGTCTTGGTGTTATCTCTAAAGTTAACATGTCTTCTTAGAACTTCATGTATACTCTTCTTAAAACTGTCTCTTCATCATCTGTTTGGTTTCACAGACTTTTCTTAACTCTTTTTCAGAGTATTTTCATGGAAACGCTTTTTTAATGCACACTATTCCTTTAAAAAGATGCTATATTGTCATATTAAATGTTCTTAGACTATTTATCTAGCCTTAATTATAAAGTGTTTACAAAAACTTGTCTATTAAGGTAAAGTCATGCAACTATAAAGTGCTTAGTCTCTGTTTTCCTTTTTGTTCTGTAGGTGGTGGCACTCAAGCCCGGAGACACCAGACCTGGGGCAAAGAAACTTTCACCTGATAAAAAACCTAGTTATGTCTTGGCCCATCAAAAAAAGGCAACAGAGGTAAGATGGACAGTACTTGTTGTAGTCATTTGTGTTAGTAGTTAGTAGCTGCAACGT